>NW_019167938.1:10125431-10345769 GCF_002303985.1 Durio zibethinus | reverse complement strand
AGAGAGTTGGTCTCCAATGGATAGCAACCTTGGTGATGGCCATGATTTTTTTATTCAATTATCAGGCGTCAGCGTTCTCAGCTACAACAGGAAACAGTTCTGGCTCCCAGTGCAGTGGCTCCATGAAGGAATGCCTAATTGTCGAAGATGCAAATCTTATCTTTTTTGCTGATCCAGATACAAGCCTGGCCGCCCCTCCTCTTAAACTAACAGGGCTTGCCGGGAAGAGAGGTCTTCCTGTAATAGATTGTGGCAGACCAGGTCAGCCTTATAATCCTTGCGTCCCAGACCCAAACAAACCCAAGAAAGGTGAGAACTGTAAAGCAATATACAAAGATAACAATAGAAATCGTGCATGCAAGTAGGACGTTGCATTTCTTTGTAGCATTTCGGCATTTTGTAGCTCCCTGAAGTGGTGGTTTCTAGTCTATTGGTGAGATTGTTGTGGTTATTGGTGTATGATTGAAAAATTGTGGATGTAACATTCTACCTTCTTTGAGAGGTAAGTAACATATGGCAAAGGTTATCCACTTATCCTTATTCCAACTTATAAAGATTCCATGACCTTAAAAAGGCTTGTTTGAGCTGTGTCATTGATTGACATTTGAGAGAAAAGAGAGTAGAAAAAAATATTATGGAAGCTAAAATGAAGAAAAATTTTCTTTCTCTTGCAATTTTAGTGCTGGTATTCTGCAATTGCGTGAATCCCTCTAGAGCTACGTGAATGGAAATCAACAGCAGCACCTCCATCATTGCCAACGATGACGAGTTGGAGTTCCTGATGGATTCTCATAGCAGTAGAATCCTTCAAAGTGGTGGACCTGTGACTCTGAACACATTCATTGCTGGTAAACCAGTAATAGACTGTGGTAAAAGTTCGGCATTTACGAGCTGCCTTCCAAACCAAAGCGCCCCCCCCCCCCCCCCCCCCCGGCCCAAAGCCAGATCCTGCTCCATTTACAAACGTGCTGGATGCCCTAGGTGAAAGGCTGTCTAAAGTCTCTTCGTAATTAATTTCCATTTGAAGTCTTTGGTTCCTAATTTCCTATGAATTTCGTCATCTCTTTTCTATCTATTGGATCATTACATATTGGTTTGCAAATGATTATATAGGTATCAATAATGACCATGTTTATTGAATTTGCAATTGTTGGGTGATTCTGTCTGTTTCTTTTATTTTTCTTTCAGATTTGTAGTCAATTATTTTTCTGTTTCTTTAAGATAAACGAAATTTTAACTTATCCAAAAACAAATAAAGTGATTGACTTTAAAACTTGTTTTACTTAGACAAATATTAAATAGATTTGCTAACTAATATCTTAAAACACTTATTAATCATCATTGCCTACAAAATTAAATGTTGTCAATCCGGCAATCTCTCTAATTGATCAGTGACGAATGAAAGCATCTATTATGATATTCTTCCAAGGAAAAAAACTATGCCTATTGAATATGCTTTCACGAGTTCAATAGTACTGACATACAACCGACAGCCGTAGCATGTGAATTTTGAAATTCGGCACGTACCAAAAGAAAAGCCAAATTGGTAGTTATTGAAAAAGACGAGTCTATTATTTAAAAAAAACAAAAAGACGAGTCAAATTCAGAAAACAGTACACACCGTAACGAGAAATTACTAACAGTCACAAACCTTTTGCTAAGAGGATTTAGCAATGGATAAAGCAAGGATAAAATTAAGGGATTAAAGAGAATTCAATATAATTGAATACTTAATGATCTGAATTACTAATTGCTAAGTGAAACTAGTGATGGAGAAAATTCAGTACATAATAAAGATATTCTAGCGTTCATTCAGACAGTTATTCGTTTTCAAGAAGGTAAATTATTCAAAAGCAATTAAAGTTAAAATTCAACTAATAGGAGCAGTGGATGAAGCAATTTTCACCCATAATAAATAACATGAAGGCAAGTAAGAAACATGTTTTAGAATCCACAAACACAATGCAACTTCAATTATTTTACAGCTTTATTGCATTTTAACTTTATCTTTCAATCATATTAATTTAAATCCAATTTAATTCGAATTTAAATTTATCATATCTGATTTGAATTTAAATTAATTCAAATCTAAATTTATTTTGAATTGTTCATTTATCACATTGAGTAAACTCTATAATTTACTGCTTTGGATAATCTTCTAATTTCCACAATTTGTTTTCACAAGGAAAATAAAGAAACTAGTGACCATCTCTTTCCCCAAGAGTCTGTTGGTTTCCCCTTTCCTAATGCTTTTTAGTAGTTTTTACCAATATATATAACAATCATTTTAATCTTGTTAGCTCTTTATATTAGTCCCTCCAAGCGTTAAAATGATTAAATTAAAGTCTTGGATCAAATATAGGTGGTCCACTCACTCCCAGCTTTTGTCCGGCCCGTGGGTAGCCCACCCCCACCCCCCCTAATTGACAGCAAAAGTTACAATTAACTATAATTTTGGGCATTTAATTGATAGGGCAATGTGTATTCATGGATTGATAGGGATATAAATTTACAGTTTACTATATATATTTCTTTTCAAAAGACAATAACTATGCCAATTGACTATGCCTTCTCAAATCTCAAGTTCGATTGAAATGACATATAACACAGCAATAGCATGTAAAATTTGAAAATTTATCACCTCCATAAAAAAAAAAAAAACTAAATTGGTAATTATTGAAAAAGACAACCCAAATTTATTATATATATATATATAGAAAAAAAAAAAAGGAAGTGCATTTATCATGGTTTAAATTGATTTCTTGCACCTTCGTAATCAGCTTCGCATGTTTGTCGATTATTCTTTAAACACTATGCCAATCAAACTAATGAAAACTTAAACTCGACAGGGCTCAAAATTTTATATTCAATTTCAGTTGAGATTTATTTTTGAATTTGAGTTTCGCTATAGCTAGAAAAAAAATTCTAATTAAACCAATTATTAAATTAGTAAAAGTTGACGATATTATGTAAAACTTTGGGGAAAAAGCATATTAATGAGTTTTATCATATCATCTAATAAGTTTCCGAACAAGGATTATACATAAAAATATACATAAATATGCCATTTATATTTCATTCCAAACAACATATGTATGTTGTGCTGTCTCCCTGTCTAATTAGTTAGCGTATTGGTACTATTGTTTTTGCATAGAATTAACGAGTGCCCTAAAAACATTATTTAAGATTAGTTAATATACTATCTATAATAGTATTAAATATTAAATACAATAATTGATAATTAATTTGATAATTTTAATGAATTAAAAAACTATATTTACCTAAAAAAAAAATTTGCCTAACATGATAATTTTAAAGAATATTTTAAGGTATTGAGGTAGCAAAATCCCCCCCCCCCCCCCAAAAAAAAAAAAAAAGAGATTTTTATCGATTTGTTTCTTTTGGCAGAACGGTCAAAGTTTAGCATTGATTTAAGCAGTTCGAGGTTCCAACTACCACAATCATTAACACCCTTCTTAAATAATACAACTAGCTGGTCATAGACATTAAATATGTATGTGGTACATAAACCCACCTTGGAATCTAATATTAATGATGCTACCATACAAATAATTTTTCCTTGAATTTATAAATAAGTACCATTGGATTTTTCTTAATTGAAGTAGGACCATTTACATGGTCCTCACCCAAACTCTCAGTATTCCTAATCTACCATCTTCAAGTTTTTTATCATCGTCAAACACTGCTCATAACGTGAGTCTATCAGAATCCTTGCTAACAAAACTTTGTTCATCACCTGTTGTTAAGCTGAAAGTACTATTGCTCTCGTAATTCAGAAGATGATCACCAATGCTACTGAACACTTCCCCCAGTCATCTTCCAATCCATAGTGTTTTTAAGCCCCTCCTCATCCGTTTCTTGCAATTGTAGTGCGAACTCTAGGCTCCACAAGACATCTCCTGTGGATGGCCCTTTCGATTCCTTCATCAAGCAAACAACTCATTGCCACTTCTGTGAATTTTTTCAAACACTCGGGCGCAATCTTGCCACTCAAAAATGGATCAATGCTTTTGTAAATAGTTCCATTTCATGGCATTGTTGGGCCCATGATGCTTAGCATACCTGTGCCTTCTAGACAGTGCGACTAATTGGTGGCCCAGCACACAATCTCTCACATGGTACCACTCCAAATGAATATCCATCAGATTTTTCTGTAAATTTTTGAGGGCCGAAAAACTCTGGATCCTAATACCCAAAGCTGCCTTTCACTACGGTGCTAGCATGGGCCTCGGACATGTTCGTGGCGCCTATTCTAGACAACCCAAAATCCGAAACCTTAGCCACCAATTTCTCATTGAACGACATATTTGTTGTGTTCACGCCTCCATGAACGATTGTGTGATTCGCACCTGAGTACAGATAGATATGCGCCAACAATACAATTTTCTAGCCGTTGTTTCCAGGAGGATCTTCAGTGTTGAAGGGGAGGATCACGAAGTTTCCCTTGAACCATAGATATAATCGTATTAGTTATCGGGACACCAATTTATTAAGTTGAGTTCCCAAAAACTCTTTTCGCTCCAAAATATAAATCTTAAGCTAGGAATTAATTTATCTAACACTAAATGAAAACTATAATTTTATAATTAGAAATGAAAAAGTGATACCAAGAAAATGACAGTAGCAAACAGAAAATTGTTAAAAAAATAAAAACAACTGTATTTGAAAAGGATGCAATCAACATTTATGTGACAACGTAAATATGCCTTTTTTTTAAATAATAATCAAAAGTCTATTCCTGTCAATTAGGCAGATTGGATTAGGTTTAGTTCGGAACAATTTAATTTGAAATATTTCAAACATTAAAAAAATTAGATAATTTTGAGTTCATGTTATTTTAGTTTCAAATTAATTCATTAAGGTTTATTTTAGTTTTGAGTCGTTTCTGGTTTGAGCCATTTTTTATTCGGGTATTTAGAGTTTGGCATTCAGATTGTTTGAGTTTAGGTCATTCAATTTGGATAATTTTGAGCTTAATTTTTAAATATTTTATAATTAAATCATATTAAATTTAAAAAAATTACTTGATCGAGTTTAAGTCAAATTTTATTAAAATTTTATTAAAAATAAAAATAAAAAATATAATATTTAAAAATAAATATAAACATTGTTATAATGTAATTCATATGCTTTAAATTAAAGTTTTTTTTTTATATTAATGAAAAATATGTGATTTTATTTTTTTATTAAATTAAAATATTTTCTCTTAATATTTTATTGTAGTTATTTGATCACTTTTAATCAAATCCAACAAAATCATCTAAAATTTAAATTCTGACCAAAGAGTTTCAAACTGTCAAAAGATTATCAATTTTCTTAAGCCGAACATTAGTAGACTACCACCAAATTACCAACCATGAGCCATATAAATGTAATAAACTAATATGCCCACATGAATCATCTATATAAATTATGATATGAATCATATGATGAATATATTATTATTAAAACAAAAATATTACCTAATAAATCAATTATAATTACAGAAAATTAGACTTCTAATGACGTTTTCTTAACGTCATTTTTTATAATTAGCAGCGTTTTATAAACGCTTTGACATAAAAATTGAGATATAAGATTTTTGCATATTTAATGGCATTTGTAATAAGAAACTCAGCTATTTTGCAACTCTTATCAGCATTTTCTTGGATAAATGTCATTAAATATTTCAATTTGACAGCATTTATTAAAAAAAATCATTAAATACAATATTTAACAGCATTTATCTAATTAAATACAACTAAATTATGAATATCAATTTTTATATATGTAGTTGCAAAACATAACATTTGAGATAAATAAAATTTTTTATTTTTATTACAATTACATTTAAAATTGAAACATATTATAAAAACACACAAAATTTAATTTCATTAATTAAATATTATAAAATATCTAAATATTTCAATTGTCTAATAAATATACAAGTATATAGAAGCCAATGTGCTTGATGCAAGAAACGCACCAGCTTTACAAATGAATAATTAATAAAATGATGAGAGGCCAGACATACCATATATTGATAAGATATCATTAGTGTACGCATGTTTCTTGACAACTATCTCAAATTTCAAAGCAACATGATCGGGAAGAAAGGACAAAGTGAAGGAAGGAAAAGAGAGAAACGGAAGGGACGAAAGACTGAAAACCTGAGGATAAAGGAAAGAAAGAAAGGAGTGGGAACTAGATAAATGAAATAGGAGGTCGATTATTAGATTTTTTGAAAATTTTTTCAGTGTTTTATAATGTAAACGTCCGTAAATTTACATATTTAACTTGTTTATAATTAAAAATACAAAAATAATTTTGAAAATAAAATGACGATTTTACCCACAAATAGCAGCTTCACTTTGACAAACGTCACTATTTTAAAATTTAGCAGCGTTTACTCCCGTGACGCCTCTATCATTTTTAAATTGCGGAAGCTCGTGGCATTTGTGAATAAAACGCCTAAAAAAAATACCGCCAAAAAACTGTTTAGTGCAAATATAATAATATGTCAACATCCATCTTAAATTTAATTTATTTTATAACCAAATATATAATGTGGGTTGGAACCACGTGATCCTAAATAGCAGACCGGTTATTATGCCTATGGGACTATATCTCTATACTCTATAGTCTATATGTATGTATATGCCATATGCCTACGGCATTGTCATTAAAATAAAATTATTAACTAATGAGTTTAAACTAGAAAATTCGAATACAAGATATTTATAAGTCTTAGACCTTAGGGTTGATAACTTTGCCTTTATCCGCTTATTATGATGCTCTAATTTATATTTGATTAATTGATAACTGAAAAATTTCTTGGTTTTTAGATTTTTTAAAAGTAATGATTTTGTTATACAAACTTATAGTAAATATTTAAAGTGAATGTTATAATTAGTTTGTATTAAATTAGTGTTAATTATTTTGTTTTAAAATGATTAAATTGTTATCAATTTATCTAATTATTTATAAAAATAAAAAGGAAAATAAAACTCTTTTATAATCTTTTTAATAAATATAAAAATTACATTCAATTATATTAAAATAATAGAAATAGGTTTGTATAATAAAGAAGGTTTTAAAAATAATTTGAAAATTAAAATTAAATAATTAATAATTTGTGCCATATTTATTATTTTATTAAATTAATGTTTTTAAAATAAAATTATATTTAATTTAAGCTTAAATTATTTTAAGATAATTTTTTTGAATCATTTTAATTTTAATTTATTTTAAATTTAAATTACTTTTAATTTCAGATTATATAGATTTAATTTATCAACTTTTTATGATGATATTGTTTTTTTTGGACAGATTAGACCAATTTTTTTAGTACAAACTCGAATTGACAAGTCTAAATAAAACATTACAGCTCAATGACAGGTTGCTGCTTCAGTCCAAATCAATCAATTGAACTAGTATACTTTTCAATTATTGACAGAAAACTAATTTTCAATTATGAAAAGAAAATATGTACATTGGCATATTACCTGTGACGATGCAATTGGTCTGTAACTATGATTGACTAATTTATATTATATATAAAAGCCGTCTCTAATATATACCGTAGGAAAAGTTAAGCAATGTAAATAAAATCAAGCCAAGGATAATTATGGAAAAGGAGCTTTTTTAGAATTTCTCTAACAACTTCAAGCAAGTCTCTGAGCTGAGAAAAAACAAGCTTTCTCCGTAAGCTTCTCAAAAACTTCAAGCGAGGAACTTCTCTAAACGCTCATGAAGGATTAGCAAAAACAAAGAAGAGAATCAAAACTTGGCCAAATCATGACCGTTTCGTGGCTGGTGTGATTTTTCTTCTGTTATTGATGGCTGGAACCCTTTTTATTGAATCGGTGGGTATAAACAGAATCCAGTTCTTGTTGGAGAGCCTGTAAGACCTTGACTTAAGTTTGAAAAAACTTGGGTCGAGATTGTTGTTGTTGAAGGATGATCCTAGTTAGGTTTTGATTCACTGCTTAAAAAAGGTGATTTCTCTTTCGTAATATATATTTATATATATTTGTTAGGTTAAAAGTTAAGATAGGGCGAAGTCTTTTTTTTTAAATTTTTTTTAATAATGTTTGTTTGTTTTATAGGTTTTTGGTAGTGGGATGTGAAAAAGCTTTGCTTTGAGTACGACGCTGATCCATATTATCAAGCTTTGGATAATAAAGTTAAGGTAAGATAAGACTACATTTTTTTTCTCTTGGAAGAACATTATGTTAGCTTTCCTTTAGATTCTTAAATTTTGCTGGTATATCAAATTAAATGTTGCCTTTTGTTTCAACAGACTCATGCTGCTACAGCTGGAGTCGAGGTTTTCTCTCCAGTGAGTCATACACTCTTCAATCCTGCAGATATTATAGAAAAGGTAAGCAAGAAGTTGGGTGTGTCAAGGGTGTCATTTTTTTGGCTATCAAAGATCTTGTTTATTGTCTACTAATTGATTGCTACTTTTCCTTAATGCAACTAATGTCAACAAAAAGAATGGGGGAAGGCCACCACTGAGTTATCAGTCCTTTTTAAAGCTTGCTGGGGAACCCTCATGAGCATCTTCACCACTTTTGGTTGACCTTCCTTCAATTCCTCCTGTTGAAGATGTTGGAAGTTGTAAGATTTTACACGTTCCAACACTAAAGGAACTAGGGTATGTGGAAAAGGATCAAGTATGGAGCTATCAATGTTTCAGAAATGTAGCTTTGTTTTAAAGAAATCTTTATAAAAAAGGGATTCCTTGTGCAAGATGAATTAACTCCGTTTAGAGGTAGTGAATTTGAAGCATTGAGGAGGTTGAGAGAATCACTAAGTGACAAGGTAATATATGCCTTCTAGGCCTGAGTATGAATTAGTGATAGCAATATAATGGCATTCAAGTTTTAGAAGAGGCATCCTTTCGTAGGATGGTGGAATTGACAAAGTTTTCAATTCAATTTTCAACCGCTATTATTTACCGTTGGTAATACATAATGTAGATAAATGATAGATTACAGTGTCCTTTGTAGAATTATTTTGTGGTTTTGTGACGGCCATGGAAAACTTTTGGTTAACTTTCTTCTTTCTTTTTATTTTAAAATAAGGGCTCGTGTTAATTTCTAACTGAGTTCCGTGTAATAAAATTGAATCCATTTGAGTTGACTAATTAAGGTAGTAATGAAATGTATGATGAGAAGAGGTGCATATGTTAGGTTAGATAAGTCTCATGAGCTTAAGTTGGTTTGGGTATATGAGGCTTGTGAAATGTCTTGCTTGCTTACAAGTTTCTGATGTAGTCTATCAATCTGAGGAGAAAAAGTTGGCCGCATTCCTGTTATTGTGATATCTCTCATCTCTTTGAGAGGAAGTTATAATTTTTAAGTGCCTAGCAAGAAAACATAAATATGCTTCTGGTTATAATTGTGATTAGTCCATCTGTATTTTTCCTTCTAATGGCTTTGTTAGGACAGCTATAAGTTCCTGCTGAAATGTGAAATCTCCTCTGGTTTGTCACTAAATGACCTGATTTCATGCAAAATACTTTCACTTATCTTATTGGTTTTCCCTTTTTTTTTTTTTTTCTGGTAATCTTTTTTAAATTGAGTTTCAGTTGAAATCCATACACAATTTGATAGCATCCATCATCAACCAAAAATAGTGAATTTGAAATATTAACTATTTCTTATATTCTGGTTACAAACTGATAGAAACTTTTTTATTTTCCGATGCCTATTTTATTGTTACTATGAAACTAATTAGAGGCTTTGTTCCGCTTGGCTCTGACTGATGCTTGCTTTACCGAACATGTTTTTGGGTGGAGTGGACACTAGCGCATTTACTGTGAACTGGGCAATGGCAGAGCTGTGTAGAAAGCCAAGATTGATGAAAAAAGCACAAAGATAAAGTTCGAAGCATTGTGGGAAAGAAATGAAGAGTAACAGAAAGCGATCTCGATCAGTTTCAATACCTCAAGATGGTTATAAAAGAAATTCTATTGCACCCTCCTGCACCACTGCTGATTGCCAGAAAAGCCATGTCACACTTCAAAATCAATGGTTACAACATTTGTCTTAAACAGTTATCCAAATCAATGTTTGAGCGACTGCAAGGGATCCAAAGTACTAGAAAGACCCAGAAGAAGTCACCCCAGAAAGGTTTATTGATAGCAGCGTTGATTTTAAAGGGCAACATTTTGAGTTTTTGCCATTTGGAGGTGGCAGAAGAGGCTGCCCAGGCTATACATGGGAACAGTTACACCAGATCTTTTGCTGGCAAATTTGTTGTATTGCTTGATTGGAAATTGCCTGGTGGGATAAAGGAGGCAGATCTTAACAGGGAAGAGTTGGCTGGACATTGCCTTAGACACCTCTTCTTATGCAAATCAAATACCTTCATGATCAGGCATCTAAGTAGACAATATTATATATTACATATGGCTTGTCTTAGACATAATTTATGTTTGTTATGGTTACATTATAGCTTCAACTTTCTGATAATTTACAGTCTAAATTAATGAAACCACAAAAAACTATTGATAAAAAATTCTTTTTATTAGATAATTTTTAATATTTTAATTAATAAACAATTGTATTTTACTTTCGTAAACGAAACTGCGGGTTTAAAATCTAGTTGGTTAAATGAGTCGCCAAACAGTTTTGGTATGCCCATTAAAAAAAGAATAGTGTGGCAAGCGGTTGCCTTCCCAATAGATTAACAAATATAAATAATTTATAAATAATTTATGCATAAATTAAAATATTTTAATTGATATTCAAGATTTAAGCGTCTTTGTAACATAATCATTAAACAAGTAGTCTGATTTTTATAAAATTGTCTTTTATTACACTAACTTATTTTAATAACTTTACTATGGTATAATTTTTCTTTTGTGAAGCAATAATCTGTTAGTAATTTCACAACTTTTGTGTGTTATGCAAAAGATATAGCGTGACAACCTACTTATGTCATTTATTTTTTAAAAAAAAATCAAAAAATCTTTTTTTTTGGAAAATAGGACATCTATAATTTTACATTTTAATTTTATATATGCAAACTTATTATTTTTTATATAAAATAATTCTATTGGAATTAACGTTATATATACAGTATATGCCATTTGTTCATTTTTAATTCATTATAAATTTTTTTGTTCTAAAATTAAAATTTTATTTTTATCAAATTTTCTATCAACTTAAGAACTTAAAAAGTAAATTAAGAAATAACTATAAAACGGAGTCTAAAACGTGCTACGTTTTTTAAAACAAAGGAAATTTTAGGAAATAAATATCAGGACATAACTTTTTGTAGTTTTTTTAGAAAATAAATTTTTTGTAGTTGAATTCCCATCTAGACAGTGCTCTCTGTGTGTGTGTGTGTGTCTATATATATATATATATATATATATATATATATATTATTTTAATAATTAATTTTAATATATCCTGATCAGATTAAACCTTTTTTTAATTTTTATTTATCTCTCTTATTTTTTAAATTTATTAGAATCAATAATCGAAAACTATAAAATTTTACATTATATAAATTTATCCATTCTCATATATATATATATATATATAAAGTAAATTGAAAATTACGATATCATAATTAAATAATTAAATAATATATGTTTACACTTTAATACTTTATGCTTACATGTACCAATTTCATTCAAACACCAAATTCAATTAATAAAATTATTTTTTATAATTTATTCTGGTAGATTATTTATTTCGACATTGTTAATATTTATTATAATTTTATTTTGTTTTTTATTTGAAAAAAATTAAAATTTGCGTGGGCTTAAGCGAGCTTGGCAACTACTCTTAGAAATGAGCCGAGTTTGGATTCCAAAATGAGGCCCATATTTTTAGTCAGATTAGGCTTAGACAAGTTGAAGCTTATTAATATCTTCATTAGACTTGGTCCAATCCCCCCCATGGAAAGTTCCAGCTCAGCTTTTTCAAATAATTTATTAAAAAAATAAAAATATGATATATTTTTTATTTTTATTGCGATTTTGAATTCCTCGTTTATTAAAATTTTTACATATATGGAAGAATGAGTATTGAGCATTGTGTTTGGGAAGAGTGCACTTTGGCAAGGATAATGTCATATGCTAGACTCCAACATTTAGACTTGGTTGTTATGGTTACGGTTTTGAGAACTTTTTGTAAGTGAAATTTTCAAAACTTGAGTTTGGTTTTAATGACACTTCGATGTAAATTTTGGAATAATTAGTATTTGAAATATATTGTTTATCCTTACATGTTCCTGTTGTTCAACCTATGGATTGTGGTGTTGCCATGATTTAAATCCTCGAATTTGGAACATAACAATTATAATTTTTTTCGAATAATCTACCACTACTATTAAAAAGAAGAGCGAAACTTTGATTAACCACTACTAACAACCCCAAATTATTTAGATTATAATCATGCATGTATTCTGCAATTTTATTGTTATTCTAGTCACATGAAACCAGGAGTACTCATCCTATCATATGGTTATAGCAGGGAACATTAATGTTTAGAATTATATGAAAGTAATGCCCTTGTGTCCATAGTGGTCACGTCAATTTTATATTGTTGGAAAGCCATGTGATATGGTATTACTGTGGACAAGGTCGATTGGAATTTTCTCATCGGAAGAACATTATCAAATATTATTCCTTGCTGGTGATCAAAAGTATCATTGTCGTTAGCACTAGGATTGCTAAATTGAACCCCATTTTTTCAACTAGGGGCCTAGGAATACAATTGAAGATCAAATATATATAAATACATACATACATACATACATACTTACATATATAAATATATATGAGGAGGGATCAATTTATAAAGTCTAAAATTTTTTTTGTTTTTCATATTTTTTTAATCATTGATTTCAGTATATTCAAAAAACGAGATTAAACCATTTTTTTTTATTTTTACTTATTTCTTTTATTCTTTTGACCTATTAAAATCAAATGTTAGAAAAATGTGTAAAAATTTTATATTGTTGAAAAGCCATGTGATATGGTACTACAGTGGACAAGGTCGATTGGAATTTTCTCATCGGAAGAACATTATCAAATATTATTCCTTGCTGCTGATCAAAAGTATCATTGTCATTACATTACAGGGCTTTTGGTTTTTAGTGATATTTTTTTTAACATTTAATGGCTTTTATAAACGTCACTAAAAGATTTACGGCGTTTGCAAAAAATGTCAGTTAGAATGCAGGTTACACACGCATCGTAAAAAATAGCGGTGTTTTGGAAAAAACATCTCAATATTAGCGGCGTTTATATCTGAAATGCCGTCATTTTAGTGACATTTTTATCTTTGAGAGGCTGCTAAATTAGTGACATTTTTATGAGAAAAATGTTGTTGCTTTGGTGGTATTTGTAACTATAATGCTGTTACTTTAGAGGTGTTTGTATCTAAAAATGTCTCTATATTAACAACATTGTATATTTGAGACGCTACTAATTTAGTGGCATTTTTATGAGAAAAACGCCATTGCTTCGGTGGTGTTTGTATAAAAAAAAGCCATTTAACTAGCAGTGTTTGCTAGTAAGAGCGCCATTATTTTTAGTAGCATTTTATGATACAAACGTCACTAAATTATTTATTTAGCGATATTATTGAACGCAAACGCCACCATTATGTAAAAATATATTTTTTTAAATTTCTGTTAATTTTTATTTTCATAAAAGAGTTTAAATTCAAAAAACGAAATTAATATAAATTTAATTCACGTTTAAATATTCATCTAATTAATACAAAGTTTAATAATTAGTATAATAACATTCAAATATTTTTAATACATTAACAAAATAAAAATTAAAATGTATGAAATGGATAACTACATACATTTTACTGGCTGCCAATTGATGAAGAAAAATTTTCACCTTAATCACTAGCGTGTTCAAGAACCTATTGAATAATACCATATAATTTTTAACACTTCATTGTAAGCTTTTTTTATATGTAAAAATTTAAATATTTACTAAATATAATACCTGAGTTGGTGGAGCACCAAGGTCATTTCTTAGAAATTGTTGTTGCATAAAATTCATAAGATGATCGAATCGATCATGTAACTACTGAAATTTTGCATGCTTTTACTCCATTCTAGCATATTCTTCCTTAATTTTGGCACACTCCTATTCTCTTTCTACTTCCATTTGCTGAAAATATTGTTGCATAGTTTGCAAAAAGTTCTTCATTTATCTCCTCAAGCAACCTATAAAACTTTGATGCTTCTCTTATAGGTTGTTGGTCACGTACACCAATCTCAGGTTCATCAAATTCATTCATTTCAATATTAGACTGATTAAATCCTTCATTTTGGGGAAAAAGATTACAAAAATGTTGGTTATGAATGTTAAAAGCATCTCGTAATATGCCTTCAATATCATCTGCTGTAAAAAGATCATGTTGCTATTTGAGAGCCTTTGAAGTTAAAAAAACTCTAGTGGAAAATCTTGACGGTACAGACTCTCCATGAAAATATCAATTAACATATTCTGATAGAAATCCAATTTAAATTAAGTGTTCAAAAATAATTTGACGCATTTGCCACTCGATATTAGCACACTTCATACATGGCCATAATATCATATTATCTTCACTTGTATTCTCAAATGCAAAATTAAGAAAATTTTTCACTCTATCTCTGTACTCTTGACTTTATCTTGACTTTTATATTCAACTCTTATCCATTTAGTACTTGCTACATTATCAGACCAAATGTATATAAATAATTTATATGAAAACAAACATGTACAATACTTAAGTTTACTATGTTTTAAACAAAAGATAATAATAAGATCAGTATTTATACAAAATGAGAACTCCTTGTTATGAAGTAATTTATCAGCTACCAGAGCCTTTAAATGTTAAAACTCTGTAGCTAACGTAGATAGTACCCAAAAGTATTTGTAGTTAGAGTTGACATAAAGTGAAATAAGGTAGGGTTTGAAGAAAATTATTTACACCAAAAAGAAAATCGTGAATTACAAAAGCTGAAGGAATAGTCGAATGAAGTAAAAGCTAAAGTAAATAAGTAATGAATAGTCGAACTAGGGTTCTAAAAGACAATGCTTGAATACTAAAAGTTGAAGGAAAGAGAAAGTAAATTGTACTTGGTCTGAAAAAAGAAATAGTATAATAATGAAGATGAAGCTTGAAGTTGGTGATTGGATGCGCTAAGTTTGAGAAAATTTTTATTGGACAGAATTATAGAAGACATTTACTAAGAAAAATGCTTACAATAATTTTCTCCTAAATATTTTTTGAATATATTATAAATGCCTTCAACAACATCGTAGTAGAATTGTTTGGGACTATTAAAGGCATTTAGACCATAAAAAATGCCGTCAATACTTCATATAAAATTTTTTGTATTTATGGAAGGCAATTTTATATAATACACCTTTAATAACTCCCTCATATCAGTGAAGGTGGTTTTTTACAAAAACTACCTTCATCGTTTGGGTATATTAAATGTGTCTTCTGTTGAAAACACTTGTAATATTACACAACTTAAATTTTAAAGGGTTATTGAATGTTAAAATTCCAAAAAAATGCCTTGACTAATTCGTTTCATTTTTTTGAAGCAATTTACTAAAGGCGTGTTCCAATGCAAAATGCCTTCATTATTCCAATGCTCAAATTTTATGATGAATAGTGAAGGCGTTTATTGTAGAAAAATGCCATTACTAAATGCTTATATTTTATTTTAGGTACTAACACATTTTCAAGTGCTTTTATTTTAAGTATTCTACTAAAAAATGGTAATTGAAGGCGTATATTCAAGAAAAATGCCTTCAATACACCATGATGATTATAGAAGACGTTTATTCAAAAAAACACCTTCAATATATCTTTAAACTTAGTAATCCATTACTGAAGGCGTTTGTTAATAACAGACGCCTTTAATATTTTTTCTTTAAAAATTTTGGGCATTATTAAAGGTAACTTCTACTGTAAAATACCTTTAATATATCGTCACACAAATTTTAACACAGTTATTAAAGTCGTATATTCAAGAAAAATACCTTTAATAATTCCTATTAGATTTTGTAGATAATTAGTGAAGGCGTTTGTAGATAACAACACCTTTAATAATTTTTTTTAAAAATTTTTGAGATTATTAAATATGTCTTTTATTATAAAACGCTTTCAATATACCACGATGGTTATAGAAGGCATTTATTTAAAAAATACCTTCAATATACCTTTAAACTTAGTAATCCATTACTGAAAGCATTTGTTAAAAATAGACGCCTTCAATATTTTCCCTCAAAAATTTTTGAGAATTATTAAAGGCGTCTTCTATTGTAAAATGCTTTTAATATACCGCCACACAAATTTTAACACAGTTATTGAAGGCATATATTCAGGAAAAATACCTTTAATAATTCCTATTAGATTTTATAGATAATTAGTGAAGGCGCTTACGAATAACAACACCTTCAACAATTTCTTTAAAAAAAAATTTGGGATTATTAAAGACGTCTTTTGTTATAAAACGCCTTCAATAATTTGTTATAAACCGTTGAAATTCATCATTATTGAAGGCAGTTTTCTACTCAAAATGCTTTTTAGAATTTTTATGAATTATAAAAGGCATTTTTTGAGGATAAACGCCTTTAATAAGTTAGTTGAAATTTTTTTTTTGAATTAAAGGTGTCATTTTTTGTAAAAAATACCTTCAATAATTTCCAATAAAATTTTAAGGGATTATTGAAGGCGTTTTTCCATAAAAATGCCTTTAATAATTAATTTTATATTCATTTTTCTACGTTAAACATCGGAATCCGTAAACTGTTGGTACACAAAATGATTAAAAGCTGCGTTATTCAACCAATCCTTTAAACACATTTCTATCAGACCATTGGTTTCTTTATCCCTATCGTCATCATCGACTTTCAACAAATCAACGCTGTACACCTCTATTTTTATCGGTAAGTATTTTTTTTTAGTTTACTGTACTATTTATAATATTTGAAAGAGATTTTTTATTTTTTCGGTTCCTTAATATTGACGTATGCATTTATATATTTTCATTAACATCACCATAAGCATAGTCGTCCAAGATTCTATTCATATTGCAAGTATGCTGTTTCTATGTAATACGTATTAAATATTGTGGTTTGCTGAATCTTGTTGTTTGATATTGTAATGCCGAATGGTATTGTATGATATTAGGGGTTTGAATCATATATATGCTGAATGGTTTGCTCAACTTTGTTGTTTGATAATGTTTTACTGAATGAGTTTGTATGAAATTGGGGGGCTGAATCGTATTCTGAATGGTGTTTCTGAGTGGTTTGCTGAATGGTGTGTCTGAGCACATTGCTAAATGGTATGCTGAATGTTGTTTTTGTACGTAGTATGATAGTGGTTGTATTAAATTATGTACAGTGTTCAATTTAGATGGTCATATTATGTAATTTGTATAATTATGATCAAGATTACAGGTATTATAGACTCCAAATAACATCATTTTCTTTCTAATGAACATGCGCAAGACAGATGTGTAGGCCAAAAAAAAAAAGGGAATGAGCCCAAATAAACAAATCAAAGTGACTGACACAAAAATTCATGTTGACTTCAATCAAAGTAGGCAGGCTGTGTCAGAAAGAGCTACCAAGATAGCTACTCATATTAGAGCCATCGTCCATCGTAGGATTTCAATTACATACACCGATTGGCAATGAGTTCCTGATGATCTAAAGGATGATATATGGCAATCAGTTGTGGTATGTTTATTCAACTATTTCATAAAATTTGTTAAATGATCATTTAATTGAAATTCAATGTGTTCATACTAATTGTGTTAACTTATTTAGGAACGATTCGACATCCCAATGGACTATAAAAATATTGTGTTGCAATCTGCTAGAAAAGTATTTAAAGACTTTAAAAGCGGATTGACAACCTAATATATTTTACCGTTGGCTAGTGAAGGTGATGTATTTACTGTTCCACCTGTGACATATGTAGATGTCATAACTGTTGAAGATTGGACAAATTTTGTTCAATATCGACTTTCAAAAGATTTTTCAGTACGTAAACTCATTTTCATTAAAAATTTTTTATAAGTCTTTATGCAATATAGCTTCTGATCTGTATATGTGATTGACATAATTTCTTGATTTTGTAAAAAATCAAAGAACAACAACGAGACATTCAGGTCAAACAACAATATCACCATCGGACAACAAAAAAGAGATATGCAAATGTGAAGTATGAGCATGTATGTATTCACACACTTGTTTTATACTCATTAATGAATATTTATGAACATTCATTTCATACATTCTGATTCTTTTATTGTGATAATTTAATAGGAATCAACGAGCTCTAGCATGGAAATTTTCAGATGGGATGTCTGGAAACAAGAACATCTACGAAATGATAGATCTTTTACAGATGAAGCAACCGAGGAAATGACAAAAAAAATTGTATGTATAACTGCTTTTTGGATATAATGTATGATTGGCATTATGGTTGTATGCATGAATGTATATTAGCTTGTACAGATTTATTGTTACAATCCAACTTATTATTGTCTTTCAGGATAATTATGCTGCCAAAGTTAAATCTGGTGAACTTGTAACCCAGTATGGTGAAGATCATTTGTCTTTAGCATTAGGCGCTAAAAAAAAGCATGGTCGGGTTCGTGGGGTTGGTAAATTTGTCTTGCCATAAATGTTTTTTGGTAAACAACCAAAAACCCCACGAATGAGAAATGCATAATATAAAGCAATAATTGAGCAACAATAGCAACAAATTAATAACCAAGAGCAATGCCTCAATGACCAAAAGCAAAAACTCGTTGCTTTGGAGTCCATGTTGGCAACAATGCAGTAGGTTATGCCAGTAGGTTGGCCTGATAGCATCGTCCCCATATGAGAAGCTTCCGTTGGAAGTAGGAAGCGATCCCATCCTCTGCTACCACCCAAGAAGTATGATATTGTTTATAATTTGAATATTAATTTGTTTCTTATATTGATTGATTTGGTTTTAATACTTATATTTCATTAAATATTCTAACAGAATGTTCAGACTCACAGTATAACCCTTGCTCAGGCTTCCATAGATAAGTTATCCAAATATTCACTGGAGCATTTATCCGGAGGAAACTTCATAATCATTGAGTCTGAGGAAGGGTTATTTGATAAACCATCATTTTCTTTCATTGGTGTGGAGGAGGTTAAAGAATTTTATGAACTAGATGAATTATCGGCTGTTGATATCGTTGCTTATATGAAGTTAGCTTATAAATACAAATATGCACATTCAATATGTAGTAATCTATATTAGGGTGTAATAGTAACTAGCAGTATTGATTGTTATCATGCAACTTCTTATATAGAGAGCTTAAGGGGAGACAATTGACTAACAAATTTAGATTCATTGACCTCAACTTCATTAGTGAACAGAGTGGCTCAGTCACTTATCGTGCTAATCATATGATCCTATGTATGAAAAAATCGGTTGATTATTATTTGCTCCTATATAATACGCAGTAAGCTATATTCCAACCTTAATTACTTCAACCTTACCCAAATCTAATCAGATGCGTAATCTGAGTATATCATTGTTATTATTTTGCAGTCGTCATTGGGTGCTTATTGTGATTGATACCAAATCCTTAATGCCATACTTACTTAATTTAGTTAATCCAATAACGATGCTTAACCCCGACATTCAAATTTTTATAAAGAGGTATTACACTTTATTATATTATATATCCTCTGTTTCTTCATAAGTAATTTTATTTATGTATTAAGTAATTTTTTTCTTTTCAATTTAGGGTAATATTTGCATTCGATAAGAAGATAAAAAAATCGAAATGGGTGTCATTACCGGTAAATGTAAAATATATTCTTTTTATGCTGAGTTTGTGTAGATAAATATTTTCTAAACCCATTTAATTTAATTTTCAGGTACCTTATCAACCCGATAGTACTGAATATGGATACTATGTCCTTCATTTTATGCGGGAGATAGTGTCACATGATTTTATGACCACATAATTTAAGGTTAGTATAAATTTCATAAACTCATTATATCTTCAAAAAAATAAAAAGGTACATTATGTTCTCATTTCTTAATATTTACTTCTGATTTTTTTTTAGTGGGAGGGTAAAGAAAGCTTCATGGAAGAGGAACTGCATGAAGTCCGTAAAGAATGGTGTGATTATGTATTATCATTTATCAATGTTGATAAACCTTCAAGTTAGACATTGTTGGTTGAATGTAAATATATATATGGATCAAATTGTTATAATGTTTTTAACATGCCATGTTGAATGGAAACTTTAAGTTTGTACATTGGGGTATTGGTTTAATATTATTGTTATACTTAATATGAATACACTATTGTACTTAATAAATTACTGAGTACGATTATTTCAGAAATGTATGTTAATATGGTAATGTTATCAGTTTTCATTTCAGATGTGTGATCAATTTATTGAAATACAACAATGTTCATTATGTAAATTCTCAAATATAATTCATAGTATCAAATATATAAATAAAATGTTTTCTAGGCATAAATATACAATTGACAGCAAATGTTTTTTTTAGCATAAACCTACAATTGACTTCACATATACAATATCAAATATGTTTTTTTGATGGGATTAATGAAGGCATTTTTAGCAAAAAAATGCCTTCAATCATCCATAACAAAAAACATTAAAGGTGTTTTTTACCAAAATCGCCTTCAATAATCCAAAAAAAAAAAATTCTGTGGAATATTAAAGGCATTTTGGGCAAAAAATGCCTTCAATAATACCAACTAAAAATTAATCGAATGAATTATGAAGGATGTTTTTCTATGGGTAACGCCTTGAATAATCCCTAACAAAATGTTTTTGAAGGCATTTTTTGAATATAACCGCCTTCAATAATTTGACCATTAAAATTTATCGTTGAAAATATTAAAGGCGTTTTGAGCCAAAAACACCTTCAAGCATCCCTTCCAACTTTTGTCTATGATTTATTGAAGACGTTTTTGACAAAAATCGCCTTTGATAATCACAACAAAAACTTACTTATTGGATTATAGAATGCGAGTTCGGCAAAAAATGCCTTCAAGAATCAACTTTATATTTTTTCTATGGATTATTAAAGGCATCTATTTGCGAAAAACACCTTCAATATTCTTTGAAAAATTTTTTAAAGCAATTAGTGAAGGTGTTTTTACCAAGAAAATGCCTAGAATAATCAATTACAAATAATATGTGCAAAAACCCAAAAAAAGGCTAAAGAGAGGGATCGAACCTACAACCTTATGGTAAACATCTATACGATCCAAACATTTTGATAAGCTTAATATTGAAGACATTTTTGAACAAAAACACTTCAATAAGCCTACGAAATTTTTTAGTCCAATTATGAAAGGCGTTTCTTGTAGAAAATGTCTTCAATAATCTCATACAATTTTTTATGACATAATTACTAAAGGTGTTGTCTACAAAAAATATGCCTTTACTATTCACTGAAATTTTTAATAAAAATTATTCAAGGTATTTTTATCCAAAAACGTCGCTAGTATCAAGTCTTAGGTGTCGTTTATAAGTCTATTTAAATATTTAGTAGCATTTTGATATTAAACGTTTGAAATTTTATAAAAACAAGAAAGCTAGTGGCGTTTGTAATGAAAGATCGCTACAAAATTGCCGCTAATACGCTATTTTCTTGTAGCGAAGTCTTTGCTAATGTCTACAACATGCAAATAACAATGTAGAATACGTACGTAGAGAGATTGTTGTGGTTATTGGTGTATGATTGAAAATTGTGGATGTAACATTCTACCTTCTTTGAGAGGTACGTAACATATGGTAGAGGTTATCCACTTGTCCTTATTCCAACTTATAAAGATTCCATGACCTTAAAAAGGCTTGTTTGAGCTGTGTCATTGATTGACATTTGAGAGAAAAGAGAGTAGAAAAAAATAGTATGGAAGCTAAAATTAAGAAAAATTTTCTTTCTCTTGCAATTTTAGTGCTGGTATTCTGCAATTGCATGAATCCCTCTGGAGCTATGTCAATGGAAATCAACAGCAGCACCTCCATCATTGCCGACGATGACGAGTCGGAGTTCCTGATGGATTCTCATAGCAGTAGAATCCTTCAAAGTGGTGGAACTGTGACTCAGAACACATTCGTTGCTGGTAAACCAATAACAGTTTGTGGTAAAAATCCTACATATACAAGCTGCCTTCCAAAACCAAACAGCCCCCGCCCAAAGCCAGAAACCTGCTACATTTACAAACGTGCTGGATGCTAGAGGTGAAAGGCCATCTACAATTTCTTCGTAATTAATTTTCATTTGAAGTCTTTGGTTCCTAATTTCCTGTGAATTTTATAATCTCTTTTCAATCTACTGGATCATTACATATTGGTCTGCAAATGATTATACATGTATCAATAATGACCATGTTTATTGAATTTGCAATTGTTGGGTGATTCAAATCTCGGCCAGTCTGTTTCTTTTATTTTTCTTTCAGATTTATAATCAATTATTTTTCTGTTTCTTTAAGATAAACGTAATTTTAACTTATCCAAAAACACTTTAACACTTGTTTTACTTAGACAAATATTAAAGAGATTTTGCTAACTAATATCTTAAAGCACTTATTAATCAACATTGCCTAAAAAATTAAATGTTGTCAATCCAGCAATCTCTCGAGTTGATCAGTGACGAATGAAAGCATCTATTATAATATTTTTCCAAAGAAAAGAACTATGCCTATTGAATATGCCTTCACGAGTTCAACAGTACTAACATACAACCGACAATCGTGGCATGTGATTTTTGAAATTCGGCACGTCCCAAAAGAAAAGCCAAATTGGTAGTTATTGAAAAAGACAAGTCAAATTCAGAAAACAGTACACACCGTAACGAGGAATTACCAACAGTTACAAACCTTTTGCTAAGAGGATTTAGCAATGGATAAAGTAAGGATAAAATTAAGGGATCAAAGAGAATTCAACATGATTGAATACTTAATGATCTGAATTACTAATTGCTAAGTGAAACTAGTGATAGAGAAAATTCAGCACATAATAAAGATATTCTAGTGTTCATTCGGACAGTTATTCGTTTACAAGACGGTAAATGATTCAAAAGCAATTAAAGTTAAAATTCAACTAATAGATACATGAAGTGAAGAGCAACGGATGAAGTAATTTTCACCCATAATAAAAAATTTTACTTAAACCAATTATTAAATTACTAAAATTTGACGATATTATGTAAAACTTTGGGAAAGAAAAGCATAGTAATGAGTTTTATATATCATCTAATAAGTTTCCTAACAAGGAATACGCATAAATATTATAGACACCCAATTTGATTCAATCCTAGATCAATTGAGCTTGGTCCAAATAGAGTCAGTCAAACCCAAAGATTTGGGCTTAATTGATTTTTTTTATATGTAATTTATTGATTTATTGATTTGTTTTTCTTCTAGATTTTTTTTTCTTTCCTCTTTTTTTTTTCAGATTAATTTTCGGTTAGGAGATAATAATCAAATTAAATAAAAATAATCAAAAAATAATGATGGAAATGAATCTTGCAGTGAATGGGGCTAGATAGAATCATAGTTGGACTTAATCCTTATAGAATAAGTCTAAGGGTTAATCTGATAACCTAGAAACCCAATCAAAAAGGGAATTTGGATTAGTCAAAGACTCTGAGATTGATTCCTTATAAATACCCACATTGATCAGAAGCAAATGGAGGAAATAGAAGAAAACATAAGCAAAAAGGGCTCTGGTGGGTTAGAAGCAATTTTACGAATTTGTAAGATTTTTTAGAAATTTTGTTTTGGAAATTTTTGGAATTTTTAGATTCCGGCCAATTTTTTCAGCGAAATTTGAAGTTTCCAGCATGTTTTTCCAGATCCCAGCATTTTTTTTCAGAATTCGGTGAAAATTCAATCAGATTCTGGGTTCTATTAGAGAGAGAATGAGAGAGAAGGAAGTGAGGCTTTTGAGGAAAAAACGAGATTTTTTTGCCTTTATACTTGCTCAAAATGACGTCGTTTTGACGATAAATCAACCAAGGGTCCGCGTGTTTCTACTTGGATCAACCCAACCCGGTTGCAACCAGCGTCTGACCCGTGTTCCAGTCAACCATTCCTAGTCGAGCCAAGCCGAGCCATGCACTCCTGAGCCATATTTTCGAGCTGTTTTTCTTCTAGACAAAGCCGAAATCCAGTCGCGGAGCCGAGCTGCGTTAAGGGTTTTTTTTTGTTTATTTATTTATTATTATTATTATTTCTAAATTAGAATTATTTGATATCCCTTAATTTTTTATTATGTTTATTTTATTTTTTTCAATGATTTTCCTAAAATAAAATTCTCAAAAAAAAATTTTTTTAAAGAAAAATTGAAAGTATTAATTTTCGTTGAAAATAAAATTTAAAAAAAAAATTGAAGGAAAGTTGAATGTATCAATTTCCTTTGAACACAAAAATAGAAAAAATATTTTTGAGAAAAAGTTAAAAGTATCAATTTTCCTTAAAAATAAAATTTCTAAAATAAAAATTTCCAAAAGCATTTTGGGGGAAAGTTGAAAGTATCAATTTTCCTTGAAAATAAAAATTTCAAAAAATATTTTTTGAGAAAAAGTTGAAAATATTAATTTTCCTTGAAGACAAAGATTTCTAAAAAATATTTTTGAGGAAAAAATTGAAAATATCAATTTTTCCTTTAAAATAAAATTATTAAAAAATATTTTTAAGGAAAAGTTGAAAGTATCAATTTTCCTTGAAAATAAAATTTCTAAAAGATATTTTTGAGGAAAGATTGAAAGTATCAATTTTTCTTGAAATTAAAATTTCAAAAAAAAAATATTTTGAGGAAAAGTTGAAAGTATCAATTTTCCTTAAAAATAAAAATTATCAAGAAAAACATTTTTAAGGAAAAGTTGAAGGTATCAATTTTCTTTAAAACAAAAAACCTCTAAATACTTTAAGGAAAAATTGAAAGTATCAATTTTTCTTGTATATAAAACCATGAGTTTTTTTTTTTTTTAAAATGATATATATGAATCATTATGTTTTACTCATTTTTTTAAAAATCTTGTTAAATAATCTGATGATAGAGCCTCTGCAAGAGAAACAGTAGTTTTCTTACATAATCTTGAGGTGAGGAAATTTTTCTTAATTTTTTGCCAAAAATATTTGAGTTAATTAAGAATAATTTTCAATAATTAATTACTTGGTAATTTTTAAGGCTTATTGGATAACACGAAATTAAGTTGGTACTATCTTTTTATAGGCGTTATGAGGGTGCTATAACCTTCCTCACTCATAATCGAACTCTCAAATCGTGTTTTGGTTAATAGACCCGAACCTATTCTTTTGGGGACCCTTAGTCAAGCTTAGGTGTTCCTTAAAAAGATAAATTCCTTAGGTAGCCAATCGCACCTAAACAAAAAAGATTGGTGGCAACTCCTCAATGTAATGTCTAGCGATAGGTCCTCGGATCTATATCTTATGATAGTTTGGTGACTCCACTGAGGACATTCGATAGTTTAAGCCAGTAAATAAATTCGTGTTATCTAAAAGCCTAATAAAATCGAACCTTTTGTATAGATTTTTATTCATTCATATTTATTTACTTTATTAATTCATCATTCATATACATGTACATAACATAAGCTTTATAACCCGAGCTCCGTCCCTCTATGAGGGAGTAAAGTACCTGTTGCTTTCGTGAGGTTTTAATGCCTCCGTAATGGCTAGCGAAAATACTCTTACTCAAATTGAAACTTTTTTGCTTGTAGCCTATAATGGGTGAGGATTATAGTGCCTTACTAGTCTGTAATGGACGATGATGTAAAGAGCAATTTGGGGCAACTTTAGACTTTAACCTCGAATCACATATAGTGAACGCTTAGAAGTGGCCTAACCTATAGATAGAGCATCTCATTCCCTTTAGAATTGACCAGAAGCATAGGATTCATTCCTTTTATTGTCTGTGACATTTTAATTTATTTAGTTATTTATTTTATTTATTTTTCTTTATTTGATGTACTAACCTCTTCTCTATTCATGTTTGCATGATCCATATTCATATCATAAAGTTGTATAAAAAACATTTACCTGAAAGGCGATCTTTAACAATGAGTTTTTCATAGACTCCATAGAACGACTAGTTTGCTCTTCGTTTGTATTAGCTCATTGTAAGTCACCCAACAAAGTAAAGGTCTAGTAAAAAAGATTCAACTAAAAATGGACGACTGTTTACCAATCAGCTATGCTTTTACCTTGTCTCAAAAGACATCTATCATCGTCAACAAAAAAATCTAGAGGATTTGGTTGATATATAGAAAAAGATGAGTTCATCAAGACAATAGGAGTTTTGCTAGATACATGGGCATATAGCACTCATTTTTATAGTAAATGTCGATAATTAACTAATTAGAGCTACAACGTAATTCTGGGATCCTACATACAAGTGTTTCATCTTCAATTAAGTTGATATGATGCCAACTATCGAAGAATATTCAACTTTGTTGGGTCTACACCTCAAGGCTTCTGACAAGATATATGTCAAAAAATACAAGTCAAGATTTTGTAAAGATTTGGCCCATCTCATGGGGATAGACAAAAAGGTTGTAGATTCTCATATAAAGAAGAAACAATAACAGATTTGCCTACCTTGAAAGTTCTTTCATGATTTCCTAGTGCAATATGCCGACGAAGAACGGGGGTTAAACGTATTTACCTTAGCCATATACGAAATGGTGATATTTCAAAAGGTTCTAGGTTATATTGAAATAGTAGTGATTGACTTTTTTGAAAGTGTGATCAATGGTTATAACCTTTCAACAGTAATATTAACAGAGACTGTCAGATCTTTGAATTACTATCATCGAAATGGAGGGTATTTTATAGGCTGCATACAATTATTGTACTTATGAATGAAAAGCCACTTCAAGTGGAGAAAAAGTACTTTCTCAAAGCTTTATGTCTGTAATTGAGCTTCAATCAAAGAATTTTATGAAAGTGGGTGGTCAGAATAAAAGTCTCAAAAAAAATGGGTAGCTTTCTTACAAAAATTGGCAAGTGTCGAAGTAAGATGGTTGGTCTCGTAGATAAATCATGAACCCATGCTATATCGATATGGAGATAACACTGTGGTCCTACTTCTAGGTTTATGGGGAGCAACAAGTTATGCATCACTTCTAATAAGGAGGCAGTTTGGGGCAGAACAGTTCATTCTCATGATGCATAAGCTTCATCAATAAGATTTTTCTTATAGTGAGTCAAAAGCTTTTCAGAGGATGAATAAGGTGATTAAAGCATGAAAAAACTCCTGTAGAGTGAGTCCAACACCATTCACTAATAAGGTCACTCAGGGCTACTTGGTTTGGAGAGCAAGACAAAGATAGAAAATGGTATCACTTATGAAAGCTTTCAATTACCAACAAAAGAAAAGCTTGAAGAGACACTATCAGAATTGAAACTTGCGACAAAAAAATTTGAGTCCGAAAAAGATAGGCTAAAGTAAGAGATTCAGAAGCTTCAAGAGAAAAAAGATCAATGGAAAGATAGAGTTGAAAAACAAGAAGCTAAAGTTTGCAAGATCGCTAAAGAACGTGATATAGCTGTTGAAGACCTAGCGGAGCTGCACCAAGAATATAAAAGGTTATGTGTGAGGGTAAAAGCCAAAGAGATAACAATCGCTGAGCTGATAGATGAAAATAAGCGATTGAAGCAAAAATATACTGAATTAGAGGAAGAAAGCACCAAAGTACAGACAAAAAATAACATGTTGAATGGCTATTTAAGCAGGTTGAGACAAATGTTGAATGAACAAGAAGATTACATTGCTGCATTAGTTAGAGAGCATAGAGAGTTGTCATACCAAATTTGATGTGGTAAAAGGGAAAACCTAAGAAGACAGAAGTACATTGAGCACTTAACGACCTAAATTTACAAAATGGTATGTAAAGAAGAAAGATGGTAGAAGGGGCAGAGGCATTGAAACAAGTGGTGGCCCTAGTAGGAGAACATGGGCAGCATCTCCTGAACTTTATCAAGGAAGCCAAAGACTAGTATAAACAGATCAAACAATTTTATAGTTATAACTCTAGGATGATAAATTCTATGTAAATGAAAGTTTTTTAGAATAAATGAAATCTTTTAGTTGAACACTATCTTAAGGTAAAAGTTTTTTTCATGCATGCATTTTCATTCATTGTATTCTCATTCAATACATTTAACAAAGTATCCATAAGATAGTCATATAAACTTGCTAATTCTAAGATATGGTATTTAAGGTTCAAAGATAGCTCCATCCAACAAGAACCACATCCACCAATATAACACAAGAGCCAGAGTTAGAAAAATGGAGCAGAAAAACTCTCATCGATTTGAAAAAATAGAAAAAGCATAAGAAAAACTTGAGAATGAGCTGAGTAAGATTTTGGATTCCCTTAATAAGTTAAATAAGGGAAAGAGGATAGAAGAAAACACAAGCCAACAGGGCCTTCCATCATAAGAAGTGGCTGATCTTCTATATCCTCTCAATTTTGGTCTATAACAAACCCAGTCCACATAAGATATATCGTCACAGCAATTCACATAGTCTGTATACCCTGGAATACTATTAGTTTAGAACCCAGAGCATTACTATAGCTATGTGAATCCTGTCTTTACTAAAAAAGTAATAGAATCAATCCAAGTTCTTGATCTAGATGACTTGAAAGAGGAGAAAAAAAAAAGGTAAAAGTGAAATCTCAAGAAGATTCGAAGATTAGTATGCTTGAACAAAGATTACGGGCTGTGAAAGGAATTAGGTTTTATGATTCTATCGATGCTGCTAGGTTTTGCTTAATCTCAGATATGGTTATTCCAATAAAGTTCATAGTACCAAAATTAAAGAAATATGATGGTACGAAATACCTAAAGACTCATATCACTATGTATTATCGAAAGATGGTAGCCCATACCTATAATGAAAAACTATTAATGCATGTTTTTCAAGATAGTCTTACATGCTTTACTGCTAGGTATATGTCCAGTTGAATAGAATTCGCATCCATTCTTGAAACGATATGGCCCATGATTTTATCAGTCAATATTGGAATATTATAGATTTGGCTCCTGATCGTTTGTCTTTACAAAACCTAAAGAAAAAAGCAAATGAATCTTT
This sequence comes from Durio zibethinus, assembly GCF_002303985.1. Next base: position 10,316,602 of record NW_019167938.1, on the reverse strand, counting down.
TATGGAATACACCAAGAAGTGGAGAGATGTAGCTTCTCAAGTGCAACCTCCTCTAACTGAAAAAAAAACTACAGTGCTATTCGTCAGCACTCTGAAATCTCCCTATTATGAAAAAATGATAGGGAATGCAACCAAGAATTTTATCGACATAGTGATTTCGAGAGAAATTATCGAGAGTGCCATAAAAAATGGTAAGTTAAAAGGAGAGGTATCAAGTAAAAGAGCCCCAAAGAAAAAAGAGACTGAAGCTCAAGCTGTGAGCTTTGATAGGCTATAATTCAGGGGCTATCGACCCTAACCACCACAAGGATATCCTTCATATTATCCTGTTGTGAATAATGCTTCCCTTTACCCATACCAACCAATCCCACAGTCATCTTACCCCTAAACTTATCAACCTTCTTTTAGACCTCAAAATACCATATACAGTCCTAACACTCAACCTACCCTAAGACCTCAGACTCGTTCGGCTAGCCCAATAGATGGTTCAAGAGAGCAACAAACTACTCATGAAAAGCCTGTGTTTGACCTAATTCTCATGACCTATATAAAGTTATATCGTGAGCTTTACAATAATCATTTGATTACTCCTAGCAAATTAGAGTCACTCAAACTATTTTACCCTAAGTAGTATGATCTCACAACCTATTGTAATTATCACTATAGGATTGCTGATCATTTCACTGAAAGTTACATTGCCTTGAAACATAAAGTGTAATAGTTGATCAAGGATGGAATAATTAGCTTCAAAACATAATGGGTAACTACACCAAATGTCAGTAGAAATCATTTGCTTAATCATAACGTAAATGCTCTAAGTAAGGAACATGAGCATCATTTGAAAAGAAATGTGATAGATATTAAGACACCTTTCAGTTAGTTATTTGATGTTTTATGAAGAGTTGATATAATACAACCGGTAGATTCGTATGGTTATTATAGAGCATATGTAGCAGGCACTAGCTATAAATATCATAGTGAGGCAATTAGTCATTCTATTAAAATTTATGAGCAGTTTCATTAAGAGGTACAAAAACTCATAGATTCGTATAAGATGAAACTCTATGAAAAAGAAAAGGTCTCAAAGAGTGCTGAGGTATTTATGACTGATAGGCCAGTAAAACTATTTTCAAAGTGGATAACAATTCACTGTAGGAACAAGCCAAAGTCAGTTATAGATAAACTCATTCTCAAGCCAGTAACTTTTAAAGTCTCAGCTTCATTCTGTATAAAGATGACAAAGTTGTACCTTAGAAATATGGTTGTGATATGGTAGTTCAGAGGTAAAAGAAAAATGCTTATAAGTTTGATACTATTAACATAATAGGTGTAGGGGGCATCACCCGAAATGGAAGATGCTATACTCCAAAAATATTAGAAAAGGCTAGAAAAAAAAAGGCAAAGGTAGGTGAAGAATGAAATAACCCCGAAATGGAACCTGAAGAGGATCGTTCGAAGCTAGTGTCAAAAAATAAAGCTTGTGAATTTTTAAAACTGATAAAACACAGTGAATATTTTATGGTTAAATAATTAAATAAAATGCTAGAATGAATCTCATTATTATCACTGCTATTAAATTTAAAACCACACTGGAATGCCTTGTTAAAAATGTTGAATCAGACATATGTGGTACATAATATGTCTATTGAATATGTGAACCACTTAGCTGGAAACCTAGTCATGCTGAACTATATTTCATTCAGTGATGATGAGATTCTTTCGAAGGGAAGAGAAAGTACCAAGGCTCTGCATATCACGGTCAAGTGCAACAGCCAAATCATGATAAAAGTCCTTGTTGATAATGGTCCTGTTATTAACGTCATGGCTATGTCAACTTTTGCAAGGTTACCTATCGATTACTCTCATATGAAAGATAGTCAAATGGTCATGCGAGCTTTTAATGAGACTAGACAAAAAGTTTTAGAAGACATCGAGATGCCCTTGCAAATTGGGTCGTGCACTTTTAATGTGAAGTTTCAAGTGATAGATATCTCTTCATCTTACAGCTTTCTACTAAGAAGGCCATGGATTCACATGGCAAGTGTTGTGCCCTCTACCCTACATCAAAAGATAAAGTTTAATATAAAAGGTCGATTGATAATGGTATTTGAAGAGGAAAACATGCTAGTGACCTAACCTTTAAATGCTCTATATGTGGAAGCTGCTGAAGAAGTGGTGGAATACTCTTATCGATCCTTCGAGTTAGTCAACTCTGTGGGTGAAAGATTTAAAATCAACCCTTTTTAAAGATAATGATGTGCCAAGTCATCAATAAGGACTGGTATCCAATAGTAGGGCTGGGTAAGAACTTACAGGGAATAAGAAAGCCCCCAACAGTGGTGGACAACAATAAAAGGCTAGGCCTAGGCTATGAAGCAAAAGAATGAAAGATCAAGAGAAAACCAGCAAGTAAAATAGTAAGATTAATGATCATCTCACACTTGTACAAGACTTTTAGGCCTGAATGATTCATGTACCCAAATGCAAAAGAAAATTGTGAACAAATTATGAAAGAGGTATTTTTTCAGTTGACCATTCATGCTATTGAAGATAAAATGAAGTTTGAACAAGAAGGGTGGGTTTGCCTTTATCCACGAGATTATGAGCTAAACAATTAAAGTACCATTGAAATGCCTTTTACCCTTGAGACTAATTCAATGTAATTGTACATCCCAATAGCTATTGCCCAAGGCATTAGGGTGATATTTCTTATTTGGGCCATTTATTTTTTATTCTTTTAATAAAGATTAGGAAGGATGCATTTTCATTCATTTTTTTGTGCTTTCATTATTGCCATTTTTTTCATTTTTCCAAATACATCTTGTCAACATATCTCATTTCATTCAATTTTAAGTCTTTAAATGAACAAGAAAATAATTATGATAATGATCAAGAGATTAATTTTGAGAATTCAATTAACACTGATGAACTTGATAATGAAGATGATTCTGAAGAGTATGTTATACCTCCAACCTAATGAGATTGATTGAATAAGAAAGTAAACTAATTAAACCTCATCATGAGATAACTAACTTGGTAAATCTAAGACATGAAGAGAATAAGAAAGAGGTTAGAATTGACACTTCACTTTTATTAGAAGATAGGCAATGTTTGAAAAATCTACTTTTAAAATTCGTTGATGTGTTTGCTTAGTCTTACCAGGATATGCCAAGGCTGAGTATGAATATAGTAGAGCATAGATTATCCTTAAAGCCAAAATATAAGTTAGTCTAGTAAAAATTGAGGTCAATGAAGCCTGAAATGCTGTTAAAAACCAAAAAAGATACGAAAAAGTAATTTGATGCAAGTTTCTTACAAGTGACTAAGTATCCAGAGTGGGTAGCCAATAGAGTATCAGTGCCTAAAAAAGATGAAAAAGGTATGAATATGTGTAGATTATCGTGATTTGAATAGGACTAGTCCAAATGATAACTTTTTTTATCTTATATTAACACATTGGTAGATAACACGACTAAACATTCAATGTTCTCCTTTATGGATGGGTTTTCAGGGTATAATCAAATAAAAATAGCTGCAGATGATATGAAAAAAATTATTTTCATGATCATGCGGAAGACCTTTTGCTACAAAGTCATGCTTTTTGGGTTAAAAAATGCTGGGGCAACATACCAAAGAGCTATGGACACTCTTTGATGACATGATGCACAAAGAGATTGAGGTGTATATAGATAATATGATTGTAATATCTCATGAAATAAAGATCGTGTCACCAACATCGAAAAGTTATTTGAGAGGTTGAGAAAATTCTAATTCAAGTTGAACCCATCCAAGTGTACTTTCAGGGCAAAAGTCAAAAAAATTGCTAGGCTTTGTGGTCAGTGAAAGAGGGATTGAAGTTTCAGACAAAATACGGGTCATTCAAAATTTATCACCTTCGAGTATGTAGACACCCAATTTGGTCCAGGCCCAGATCAATTGGGCCTGGCCCAAATGGGTAAGCCCAATTCAATTTTTATCTTCTATTATTTTTATTTTTTTTCTTTTGTATTTTATGTATTTTATTATTTATTTATTATTATTATGTATTAATATATGTATATCTTTATTTATTTATTTATTTATTTATTTATTTTTTCTGTTAATATTTATATGTATTTTAGTTATATAGTTATATATTTATTATTATTATTATTATTATTATTATTATTATTATTATTATTATTATTATCATTATTTTTTTATCTTGTAATATTTTTTGGATTTATCTTATTTTATTTTTTTATTATCTGTTAATTTTATTTTATTCATTTATCAGATCTTTTTTTCGATTATCTGATTATTATTTTTTTTCTTTTTTTGAGGGCTGGGATTGAAAGTTGAAGAATCCCACTGTGAATGGGAATTCAATCAGAAGAGTCCAGATTGGAATCAAAGATTGAATCCCCGTCCAAGGAGGAATTGGAATTGATCAGGAACTCCTGATCAATCCCTATAAAAAGGACCTCCTGGAATAGATGCAAGACACAGACACAAAACAGTGAGCAAAGCTACTGATTTGAGAGAAAATGAGACGTATAGGAAACTAAAAAAAAGTTTAGGAGTGTTCTAGGGAGCTAGCAAAAATTTTTTAGGATTTTTGGCGATTTTTTTTTGGGAATTTCTGGAAATTTCCAGATTTCGATTGAATTTTTCGGCGATGTTTGAATTTTTTGGCGAAAATTCTGGCCAACCTTGAAGTTTCTGATGACCTGCCCAGTTTTCGGTGAAGAATCCTAAAAATCGGTGATCTTCCGATGAACTTCCGATGAACTTTTGGTGAAAAATCTAGATTCCGATGACAAATTCCAGAATCCGGTGAATCTTCAACCGGAGTTCTTTGGCCTTTTAGAGAGAGGCGAGAGGAAAAGAGAAGAAGAGAGAGAGAGGGGAGGAGCGTTCTGTCAAAAAACAGAAGAAATGACCTTATATACCCTCCCAAAACGACGTCGTTTTGGCCTTAAGTGACCTAGAGGATCCGCGCATTTTACCGAGACCCGACCCGACCCGAGCGTCGACCAGCTTCCTGACCCGCGCGTGTCGCCCCCCACCGAGCCAAGTCGAACCGAGCCGAGCTTCCCATGCTGCCCCCGAGCCGTTTCTCTTCCTTGAACCGAGCCGAGCCGATAGCCGAGCCGCTCCAAGTTTTTTTTTTTTTCAAAATTTTTTTATTTATTTGTTTTATTTATTGATTTATTTATTAGATTAGATTTATTTAGTATTTTTTATCTTTATCTTATTTTTATTTTTTTTACTTTTTTTTATTTTTTTTATCTTTATTTATTTTCACTTTTATTTTGTTTTATTTTCTTTAAATAAAAATCAAAAAAATATTTTTGGAGAAAAGTTGAAAGTATCAATTTTCCTTAAAAATAAATTTCCAAAAAAAAGGGTTTTTGAGGAAAAGTTGAAAGTATTAATTTTCCTTGAAAAATCAAAATTTCCAAAAAAAATATTTTCAGGAAAAAGTTGAAAGTATCAATTTTCCTTGAAAATCAAAATTTCCAAAAAAATATTTTTAGAGAATAGTTGAAAGTATCAATTTTCCTTGAAAATCAAAATTTTCAAAAAATATTTTTAGGGAAAAGTTGAAAGTATTAATTTTTCTTAAAAAATAAATTTTCAAAAAAATATTTTTGGGAAAAAGTTGAAAGTATCAATTTTCCTTAAAAATAAATTTCCAAAAAAAATACTTTTGGGAAAAAGTTGAAAGTATCAATTTTCCCTACACAAAGACAACCATTCTTTTCTTCCTTTTTATTTTGATTTTTTTTCTTTAAATAATCCGACGATGGAGCCTCTGCAAGTGAAACAGTAGTTTTTCTTACATACTCTTGAGGTGAGGGAATTTTCTCAATTTTTTGCTAAAAGTATTAGAGTCAATTGAGAATAATTTCCAATAATTAATTATTTGATAAAATTTTAAGGCTAATTGGATAACACAAATTTAAGCTGGTACCATCTTTTGATGGGCGTTGTGAGGGTGCTATAACCTTCCTCACACATAATCGAACTCCCGAACCCTGTTCTGGTTAGTAGACCTGAACCTATTCTTTTAAGGGCCCTTAAGAAAGCCTAACCTATAGATAGAGCCATCACTCTTCCCTTTTAGAATTGACCAAAAGCATAGGATTCATCCCTTTTTACTTTGTGTGATGTTTAAATTTACTTGGTTATTTGTTCTTTTTCTGAGTAACATAACCTTTCTTATTCTTTGCATTGGTCATACGCCATATCATAAAAGTTGCAATAAAGTAACATTTGCCTGAAAAAATGGTCTTCAACAATTTTTTTCATGACAACCAATCGAACGCTTAGTTTGCTCTTCAGTCAGTATTAGCACCCTGTAAGACACCTAATGAAGTAAGGGCCCTGTCAGAAAAGATTCAACTGAAGATGAGAGATTGCTTGTCAATTGGGTATGAGTCTACTCTGCCTTAAGAAACCTTTATGCTCCTCAAACAGAATAACTTAAAGGATTTGGTTGATATCTGAAAAAAGATTAGTCCGTCAAGACAAGAACAGTTTTGTCAGAAACATGGGCATATAGCACACCTTCTAGCAGTGGTTGTTGATGATCAACTAATCAGAGCTGTAACATAATTCTGGGATCCTGCATACAAATGTTTCATCTTTAACAAAGCTAATATGACTCCCACCATAGAAGAATATTCGGTCTTGGTAGGTTTGCATCTCAAGACTCCTAACAAGATATATGTCAAAAAGCATAAGTCAAGATTTCATAAAAGTCTAGCTCAACTCATGGGGATAGAAAAGAAGTTGTGGATTCTCATACAAAGAAGAAACAAGAACAGGTTTGCCTACCTTGGAAGTTCTTTCATGAGTTTCTGATGCAACACGTCAATGAAGAACGGGGGTTAGACATATTTACCTTGGTTATATACGGACTGGTAATCTTTCCAAAGGTTTTAGGACATATTGAGATAGCAGTGGTTGATTTCTTTGAAAGTGTGATCAATGGCTGTAATCCTTCAACGGTAATATTAACAGAGACTATTAGATCTTTGAGTTATTGTCATCGAAATGGAGGGCGCTTCATAGGATGCATACAGTTATTGTACGTATGGATGAAAAGCCATTTTGAATAAGGAAATGGTGCTTTCTCAAAGATTTACATCCGTAATCGTTTTTCGATCAAAGAATTCTGTGAAAGTGGGTGGTCAAAGCGAAAGTCTAAACAAGAATGGATAACTTTCTTACAAAAGTTGAAAGGTGCCAGGGTGAGATGGTTAGCCCCATGGATGAATCGTAAGCCTATGTTATACCAATGTGGGGATAGTACAATGGTTCCGCTTCTGGGTTTATGAAGAGTGACGAATTATGCACCACTCCTAGTGAGGAGGCAATTGGGGGGAGAACAGTTTATTCCTATGACTTATGGGCTTCATCAGTTAGACTTCTCTTACAGTGAGCCTAAAGCATTTCAAAGGATGAATGAAATGATCAAAGCATGGAAAAATCCCCAAAGAGTGAGTCCTGGACCATTCACTGAAAAAGTCACCCCAGGTTACTTGGTTTGGAGAACAAAGATAAGATAAGAAATGGTATTCACCTATGAAATCTCTCAACCACCAACAGAAGAAAAACTTGAAGAGACACCATCAAAATTAGAGCTGACAACAAAAGAATTTGAGTTTGAAAAGAGCAAGCTAAAGCAAGAGATTCAGAAGCTTCAAGAAGAAAAAGCCCAGTGGAAAGGTACAGCCGAAAGTTATGAAGTTAAAGTTCACAAGATTGCTAGAGAACGAGATACAGCTACTGAAGATCTAGCAAGGGTACACCAGGAGCATAAGAGGCTATGTGTGAGAGAAAGAGCCAAAGAGATAACCATTGCCGAGCTGACTGAGGAAAATACAAGATTGAAACAAGAGTATGTCGAGTTGGAAGAAGAAAGTACCAAAGCACAAGCAAAAATTAACATGCTAAACAGTTATTTGAGCAGGTTAAGTCAAAAGTTGGATGAACAAAGAGACCATATCACTGCATTGGTTAGAGAACATAGAGAATTATCATACCAAGTCTGGTATGGTAAAAGAGAGAACCTAGGAAGGCAAAATTACATTGAGCACTTAACAGCCTAAATCCATAAAGGGGTATGTAAGGTAAGAGAGATGGTGGAAGAGGCAGAGACAGTGAGACAAATGGTGACCCCAGTAGGAAAACATGGACAGCGTCTCTTGAACTTCATAGAAGAAGCCAAGGCCCAGTATGAATAGATCAAGCAATTTTATGGCTATAATTCTAGGATGATAAACTCAATGTAGATCAAAGTTTTTTTGGAATAAATGAAATTTTTTAGTTGAATACCGTTTTAAGGTAATTATTCTTTGCATACATGCATTTTTCATTCATTGCATTCTCATTCATTACACTTAACAGAGTAACCATGTGATGATCATGCAAATTTACTAATTCTAAGATATGGTACTCAAGGTTCCAGGATAGCTCCATCTAGTAAAAACTTTACCCATCGATACAACACAAGATCCAAAGCAAGGCAAATGGAGGAGAAAAGTTCCCATAGATTTGAAAAGATAGAAAATGCACAAGAGAAGATTGAAAGTAAGCTAAGCAAGATTCTGGAGGCTCTTAATAATATGAACAAAAGAAAAGGAGTTACAGAAAATACAAGCCAGCAAGTTCCCCCATTACAGGAAGTGGCTGACCCTTTGTACCCTCTAGGTTTTGGTCCACTTCAAGCCCAGTCTGCTCAAGAGGTCCTGTCACAACACTTTGCATATCCAACATATCCTGAAATGCCATCAACTTTCAACCCAGGGCAGTATAATAGTTATATAAATCCTGTCTTCACTGAAAAGACAGCAGAACTAATTTTTGATCTAGATAATTTAAAAGAGAAGGAGAAGGAAAAGTTGAGAGTGGAGGCTGAGGAAAGCTCCAAGATTAGCATGCTAGAGCAAAGGCTAAGGGTCGTGAAAGGATTTAGCTTTTATGGGTCAGTTGATGCTGCTGGGCTCTGTCTAGTTCCTGATGTGGTTATCCCCCATAAGTTTAAAGTACCAAAATTTGAAAAATATGATGGTACAAAATGCCTCAAAACCCACATCACCATGTACTGTAGGAAGATGACAGCTCATGCACATGATGAAAAACTCTTGATGCATGTTTTTCAGGATAGTCTTACTGGCTCTACGGTCAGATGGTATGTTCAGCTGGATAGGACTCGCATTCGCTCTTGGAGTGATATGGCACATGACTTTATCAATCAATATCGACATATCATCGATTTGGCCCCAGATCGTTTGTCTTTACAGAATCTGTAGGGATATTACTTCTCAGGTACAGCCTCTTTTGACCGAGAAAGAAACTACAGTGCTATTTGTTGGCACTTTAAAACCTCCCTATTATGAAAAGATGATAGGGAATGCAATAAAAAATTTTACTGATATGGTAATCTCGAGAGAAATCATTGAGAATGCCATCAAGAATGGTAAGCTAGAAGGAAGTGAAGCATCTAGCAAAAGAGCCCCAAAGAAAAAAAAAACTGAAGCTCAGGTTGTGAGCTTTAATAGACAGCAAGTTAGAGGTTATTCACCTTACCCACCACCAAAATTTTATCATATCACCCCGCTGTAAATAACACTTCCTTTCACCCATACCAACCATTTACACAACCACCATACCCCCAAACCTATCAAACTTCTCATAGACCCCAAAATACCATGTATAGTCCTAACATTCAACCTACCTAGGACCCTAAAATCGCCCAACTAACCCCATTGGTGGCTCGCGGGAGCAACGAACCACTCGTGAGAAACCCATTTTTGAACCAATTCCAATGACTTATACGAAATTATATAAGGAGCTCTACAACAATCATTTGATTGCTCCAAGTAAATTGGAACCCCTCAAGCCATCTTACCCCAAGTGGTATGATCCCACCGACCACTGTGACTACCATTATGGGATTGCTAGTCACTCTACCGAAAATTACACTACCTTGAAACACAAAGTGCAACGGTTAATCAAGGATGGGATGATTTGTTTTGATACTGAAGGGATGACTGCGCCAAATGGTAGTGGCAATCCTTTGTCAAATCATAATGTGAATGCTATAGGTGAAGAACAGGAGCGTCATATGAAGAAGAAAGTGGCAGATATTAAGACACCTGTCGACCAACTGTTCGATATTTTATGAAGAGCAGACATGATACAACTGGTAAGTCCACACAACTATCATGGAGCATATATAGTTGGTACTAGTTGCAAGTATCATAATGGGGCAATGGGGCATTCCATTGAGACCTGTGAGCAATTTCACCAGAGGTACAAAAACTCTTGGATTCACATCAGATGGAGGTCTATGAAGAAAAAGAAGACCTGAAGAATGCTGAGGTGCACATGACTGATGAGCTTGTAAAGTTGTTCCCAAAACCAGTGACAATTCAATGTGGGAACAAACCAAAGTCAGTCATAGATAAACTCCTCCTCAGGTCGGTAACTTTTAAAGTCCCGACTCTTTTTCCATACAAAGATGATAAAGCTGTACCCTGGAGATATGGTTGTGACACTGTAATTCAGGGATGAAAAGAAGAGGTCTCCAAAGCTGATGCTTCCAATATTACTGGTGTAGGAGGCATTACTCGAAGTGAGAGATGTTACACTCTAAAAATGCTAGAGAAGGCTAGAAAAGAGAAGGCTAAAGAAAGAGAAAGATGGAATAATCCTGAGATAGAACCTGAAAAAGATCAACCGAAGCCAGTATAAAAAAAAGTTTGTGAATTCTTGAAGCTGGTAAAACATAATGAGTATTCAGTTGTGGAACAGTTGAATAAAATGCCAGCTCGAATCTCATTATTATCGTTGTTGCTAAACTCAGAGCCACACCGAAATGCCTTGCTGAAAGTGTTGAATCAGGTATACGTGGCACATAAGTATCTGTTGAATATGTGAACCATCTGGCTGGAAACCTAGTCATGCCAAATCACATTTCATTCAGCGATGATGAAATTCCTTTGAAAGGAAAAAGAAATGCCAAGACTCTGCATATCGCAGTCAAATACAAGAGCCATATTATAGCCAAAGTCCTTATCGATAATGGCTCTACTATCAACGTCATGCCTATGTCAACTTTGGCAAGGTTACCCATTGATTGTTCTCATATGAGGGATAGTCAGATGATTGTGAGAGCCTTTGATGGGACCAGAAAAAAAGTTTTGAGAGATATTGAGATGCCTTTACAGATTGGGCCATGCACCTTCAATATAAAATTTCAAGTGATGGATATCTTTCCATCCTACAGCTGTTTGTTAGAAAGACTATAGATTCACATGACAGGAGCTGTGCCTTCTACTTTGCACCAGAAGATCAAGTTCAATGTGAAAGGTCAATTAGTAGTGGTAGTTGGAGAAGAAGATATGCTAGTGACCCAACCATTGAACACTCCATATGTAGAGGCTGGCGAAGAAGCATTGGAATGCTCCTATCGGTCTTTTGAATTGGTCAATACTATAGGTGAAGGATTTCAAAGTCAATTTTTTTCAAAGATAATGGTGAGCCAAGTCATCAACAAAGGCTGGTATCCAGGATTTGGGCTAGGCAAAAACTTACAGGGAATTAAAGAACCTCCAACAATAATAGATAATAGCGATAGGGTAGGCCTAGGCTATGAGATGGCAGAGTGGGAAGTCAAAAGAAGGCCATCAAGAAAGACAGCCAAACTGATGTTTATCCCGCACTTGTATGAAACCTTCAGACCTTGAGGATTTATGTACCCAGATGCAAGAAAAAGTGTGGAAGACGATTTTACCCAGTTAGCCATTAATGTTGTTGAAGATAAAGTGGGGGTTAATCAAGAAGAGTGGGTTCACCTTTGTCCACCAGATTATGAGCTGAACAATTGGAGTGCCATTGAAATGCCTTTGACCTTTAATGTTGATACAATGTAATTGTAACATCTCAATAGCTTTTGCCCAAGGCTATGGGGTGATTTTTTTTGTTTGGGCCATTCATCATTTATTATTTTTAATAAAAAATAGAGAGGATGCATTTTTATTCATTTCTTCTTGTGTCTTCATTATTTCTATCTCTCCAAGTGCATCTTGCCAACATATCCCATTTCATTCAATTTCAGGTCTTTAAATGAACATGAAGATAATCATGATAACCATCAAGAGGTTAGCTTTGAGAATTCAATTAACACTGATGAACTTGACAATGAAGAAAATTTTAAAGAATATGTTATGCCTCCGGACCTAATGAGGATGATTGAGCAAGAAAATAAGCCAATTGAGCCTCATCAAGAGGTAGTGGACTTAGTGAATTTGAGAGATGAAGAAAATAAGAAAGAGGTTAGAATGGGCACTTCACTTTCATCTGGAGATAGGCAACGATTAGCAGATCTACTCTAAGAATTTGTATATATATTTGCTTGGTCTTACCAAAATATGCCAGGGTTGAGCACAGAGATAGTGGAGTACAGGTTACCCCTAAAGCCAGAATGTAAGCTAGTTCAGCAGAAACTGAGATGAATGAAGCCCAAAATGTTGCTAAAGATTAAAGAAGAGGTGAAGAAACAGTTTGATGCAGGTTTCCTATAAGTGGCTAAGTATCCAGAATGGGTAGCCAATATAGTCTCAGTTCCTAAGAAAGATGGAAAAGTACGAATGTGTGTGGACTATCGGGACTTGAATAAGGTTAGCCTAAAGGATAACTTTCTTTTACCTCATATTGACACACTGGTAAATAACACGGCTAAGCATTCGATTTTCTCCTTTATGGATGGTTTCTCGGGATATAATCAGATAAAAATGGCTACAGATGATATGGAAAAGACTACTTTTGTGACCATGTGGGGAACCTTTTGTTACAAAGTCATACATTTTGGGTTAAAAAATATCGGGGTAACATATCAAAGAGCCATGGTAACACTCTTCCATAACATGATGCATAAAGAGATTGAGGTGTATGTAGGCGATATGATTGCAAAGTCTTGTAAGGATGAAGATCATGTCACCAACCTCAAAAAGTTATTTGAGAGGTTAAAAAAATTTTAGCTCAAATTAAACCCAGCCAAGTGCACTTTTGGGGTAAAGTCAGGGAAGTTGCTAGGCTTTATGGTCAGTAAAAGAAGAATTGAAGTCGATCCCGATAAGATACGGGCCATCCAAAATTTGTCACCTCCCAGCACACCAAAAGAAGTTTGAAGTTTTCTGAAGAGATTGAACTACATTTCTTGGTTCATCTCTCAGCTTACTTACAAATGTGATCCCATATTTAAGCTTCTCCATAAGAATAATCTTGGGAAATGGAATGAAGAATGTCAAGAGGCATTCGATAAAATTAAGCAATATTTATCAAACCTTCTAGTATTGGTGCCACCTGTTCCAGGGAAACCTTTAATTTTGTACTTAACTATATGTGAAAATTCAATAGGATGTGTGCTGGGGCAGCAAGACGAGGCTAGTCGAAAGGAGAAAGCTATTTATTATCTGAGTAAAAAGTTCATGGAATATGAATCCAAGTATTCTTCACTAGAGAAAATGTGTTGTGCATTAGCGTGGATTACCAAAAGACTCAAACAGTATATGCTCTATCATACTACGTGGCTCATAGCGAAACTGGATCCCATTAAGTATATCTTCGAGAAACCTTCTTTGTCTGAAAGAATCGCTAGATGACAAGTAATGCTCTCGAAATACGATATTATATACGTGAGCTAAAAAGTAATAAAAGAAAGCGCTATAGCAAAATTTCTTACAGATTGTGCTACTGAAGAGTATGAGCCGATGAAGCTAGAATTCCCTGATGAAGACTTAATGACTATTTCCCAACTGAAGGAAGGGGAGCATGTAGAAAAATGTTGGAGAATATACTTTAATAGAGCTGCTAATGCCTTGGGGTATGGAATTGAGGCAATTCTGATTTTTCCAGAAGAATAATACTACCCTGTAATAGCGAGGTTAAATTTTAATTGCACAAATAACATCGCTGAGTATGAGGCATGTGTCATGGGCCTGTAAGCCATTATAGATAGAAGAGTGAAAGTACTGAAAGTGTTTGGAGACTCAGCTCTAGTCATATATCAGTTGAAAGGAGAATGGGAGACGAGAAACTCAAAACTCGTTCCATATCATAAGTATATTCTAGAGCTAACGAAACAATTTGAAGATGTTCAGTTTGATCACTTACCCTGGAAAGAGAATGTGATTGCTGATGCATTGGCTACTCTGGCTGCAATGATTCAAATTAATGATAATACCGACATTCAACTCATCAAGTTAGATGTTAAGGATATACCAGCGTATTGTTCTAATGTAGAAGGGGAAGAAGATGGAAAACCCTGGTATTATGACATCTTATAGTATGTCAAGGATCAGCAGTATCCAGTTCATGTAACAGAAAATGATAAAAGGGTCATCCGAAGAGTGGCTATGAGCTTTTTTCTGGATGAGAATGTCCTGTACAAAAGAAGCAAGGATCAAGTACTATTGAGATGCGTAAATGAGACTAAAATGAAAAAAATCATTAAAGAGGTGCATGATGGAATATGTGGGGCACATACTAGTGGACATATGATGGCAAGATAGATCACGAGAATGGGATATTACTGATTGACGATGGAGAATGATTGCATTGATTATGCTCGTAAATACCATAAATGCCAGATATATGCTGATAAGATTCATGCTCCGTCGTTTGCTTTACATGTTATGGCACCACCATGGCCATTTTCAATGTGAGGCATGGATGTCATTGGTCCAATCACCCCAAAGGCTTCTAACCGGCACAGATTCATTTTTGTGATGATAGATTACTTCACAAAATGGGTAAAAGCAGCATCATATGCAAATGTGACACGCTCCATGGTTTGTAAGTTCATAAAAAAGAGATCATCTGTAGATATAGACTTCCAGAGAGAATTATTTCAGACAATGTTAAGAATCTAAATAGTAAGATGATGCAACAAATATGTGTTCAATACAAGATTAAGCATCATAACTCGGCACCATACCGTCCGAAAATGAATGGGGCAGTTAAGGCAGCTAATAAGAACATAAAGAAGATTTTGGAAAAGATGATCGAGACTTACAAAGATTGGCATGAGAAGTTACCATTTGCATTGTATGCATATCGAACGTCAGTTCGCACCTCTACTGGAACAACCCCATTTTCTTTGGTTTATGGGATGAAAGCTATACTACCAGTGGAAGTAGAGATCCCCTCTTTGAGAGTCTTAAAAAAAGTCGAGTTGAAAGAAACTGAATGGATTCGAGAACGTTATGAGCAGTTAAATTTCATAGAAGAAAAGAGATTGACTGCGTTGTGCCATAGTCAGCTATATCAAAAAAGAATGATGAGGGCTCATGATTGCTTTTGAGAAGAAGAATTGGTTTTGAAAAGAATTCTCCCAATCCAGCACGATAGTAAAAGAAAATGGACTCCGAATTAGGAAGGGTCGTATGTAGTAAAACGAGCTTTTTCGGGTGGAGCGCTGATACTGACTGAGATGGATGGAAATGATTTACCCCATCCTATAAATTCTGATGCTGTGAAGAAATACTATGCTTGAAAAAAAATGAAAAAAACCAAAAAAAGAGAAAAAAAATGAAAAATGATGAAAAAATGAAAAAATGAAAAAAAATGAAAAAATGAAAAAAAAAAAAAGAGGACTCAAGGCGAAAACCCTAAAAGGGCGGTTTGAGTCATAAGGGGTTTGTCTAAGTTAAAAACCTGAAAAGGCAACTTAGATAAGGAGAATACAACATCGAATTTAAAAGTTCGCTGATATAGAGGCTAGCAAATTCGGACGAGTTCCAAGTTGTTAAATACATCAGAGGATTGAGTTTTCAGAAAGAGCTTTGAGATGTGTTATCATGATTATTGATTATTCATTTTGGGCTTTGTCCCCACACCTATCCTTGTAATTCTTTCTTAGCCAAAGTCTGCCAACATTTTTGCTAATAAGAGACATTTTATTTCATTCTTTATGCCTTTTCCTGATAACTGTTTCCCAACCATTCATATTCTTTTCTTCTCAATACCCCACCATGAAAGAAATGTGCAAATGCATTCTTACTTTTTGAGTTTGAAATAATGATTGATGAATGAATAACAACCTAAAAAGATTTTTACATTACATTGAATAAATCAAGAGTGACAAAGGCAGAATCGAGATGTTCAGTTCCTGATTAGGACATTGAATCTGGGAAGAGATTTTTTGTTACAGGAAGAATATGAGTAGATGAGACAATTAAGAGCTACACTGGTTCGATCTTAGAAGAGCAGCAGTTGGATCTCTGAAGAATCAAAAGGCTTGATGCCTAGGAAAAAAGCTTGAGAAACTTGAGTACCATACATTGAATAGGAATTAATTAGCCAACATCTGCATAGCATGCATATGCATTTGCACAGCATACACTACTTTCAGGAAAGTATAGTGTATAAATTCAAGAAGTAGGGGTGTTCCAATATCCCACATAGAGAAGACAGATATGAAGATATTTTGCAAAATTGAAAAAGAAAAAGTTTGTCAGGTAAGTTCCTAATCCTTGAAATAGGATGTCTTTTGGTATCAGGATCGATTTGTAAGACCTTTGGGCATAATCTCCTGAAATTCCTTCAAACACAATTTTCAACTCCTTTTGACATGATTGTCAAGGAGCAATTTATTTTTCAAAGTCGTGGTGCCTCTGTTTAGAGGAGCAATTTACTTTTCAAAAGTCGTGGTGCCTCTGTTTAGAGGAGCAATTTACATTCCCAAAGTCGTGGTGCCTCTGTTTAGAGGAGCAATTTACTTTTCAAAAGTCGTGGTGCCTCTGTTTAGAGGAGCAATTTACTTTTCAAAAGTCGTGGTGCCTCTGGTTAGAGGAGCAATTTACTTTCAAAAGTCGTGGTGCCTCTGTTTAGAGGAGTAATTTACTTTTCAAAAGTCGTGGTGCCTCAATTTATTTTTCAAAAGTCGTGGTGCCTCTGTTTAGAGGAGCAATTTATTTTTCAAAGTTGTTGAGCCTCTGTTTAGAGGAGCTTTGGTAAAAAATAAAAAAAATAAAACAAAAAAAAAACAAAAGCACAAAAAAAACAAAAATGAAAATGTTGAGTTGAGTCTTGATTGGGTGTCTACGTCTTTGCACAATTTCTGTTTCACAGAAAATGTGCAAAGAGGGGCAGCTGTAGACACCCAATTTGGTCCAGGCCAGATCAATTGGCCCTGGCCCAAATGGGTAAGCCCAATTCAATTTTTATTATGTATTTTATTATTTTATTTTTTTTATTTTTTTCTTTTGTATTTTATGTATTTTATTATTTATTTATTATTATTATGTATTAATATATGTATATCTTTATTTATTTATTTATTTATTTTTTGTTAATATTTATATGTATTTTAGTTATATAGTTATATATTTATTATTATTATATTATTATTATCATTATTTTTTTATCTTGTAATATTTTTTGGATTTATCTTATTTTATTTTTTTATTATCTGTTAATTTTATTTTATTCATTTATCAGATCTTTTTTTCGATTATCTTATTATTTTTTTTCTTTTTTTGAGGGCTGGGATTGAAAGTTGAAGAATCCCACTGTGAATGAGAATTCAATCAGAAGAGTCCAGATTGGATTCAAAGATTGAATTCCCGTCCAAGGAGGAATTGGAATTGATCAGGAACTCCTGATCAATCCCTATAAAAGGGACCTCCTAGAACAGATGCAAGACACAGACACAAAACAGTGAGCAAAGCTACTGATTTGAGAGAAAATGAGGCGTATAGAAAGCTAAAAAAAAGTTTATGAGTGTTCTGGGAGCTAGCAGAAATTTTTTAGGATTTTTATCGATTTTTTTCTGGGAATTTCTGGAAAATTTCATATTTCGGTTGAATTTTTCGACGAAGTTTGAATTTTCTGATGAAAATTTTGGCCAACCTTGAAGTTTTCGATGACCTGTCCAGTTTTCGATGAAGAATCCCAAAAACCGGTGATCTTTCGGTGAACTTTCGACGAAAAATCTAGATTTCGATGACAAATCCCAGAATCTGATGAATCTTCAACCGGAGTTCTTCGACCTTTTAGAGAGAGGCGAGAGGAAAAGGGAAGAAGAGAGAGAGAAGAGAGGAGCGTTCTGCCAAAAAACAGAGGGAAGAATCTCATATACCCTCCCAAAACGATATCGTTTTGGCCTTAAGTGACCCAAAGGATCCGCACGTTTTGCCAAGACCCGACCCGACCCGAGCGTCGACCCGCTTCCTGACCCGTGCGTGTCGCCCCTCTCCGAGCTAAGCTGAGTCGAGCCGAGCTTCCCAAGCCACCCCCCCGAGCCGTTTCTCTTCCTTGAGTCGAGCCGAGCCGAGCCGATAGCCGAGCCGCTCCAGGTTTTTTTTTTTTAGAATTTTTTTATTTATTTGTTTTATTTTTTATTTATTAGATTAGATTTATTTAGTATTTTTTATCTTTATCTTATTTTTATTTTTTTTACTTTTCTTTATTTTTTTTATCTTTATTTATTTTCACTTTTATTTTGTTCTATTTTTTTAAAATAAAAATCAAAAAAATATTTTTGGGGAAAAGTTGAAAGTATCAATTTTCCCTACACAAAGACAACCATTCTTTTCTTCCTTTTTATTTTGATTTTTTTTCTTTAAATAATCCGACGATGGAGCCTCTGCAAGTGAAACAGTAGTTTTTTTTTCATACTCTTGAGGTGAGAGAATTTTCTCAATTTTTTGCTAAAAGTATTAGAGTTAATTGAGAATAATTTTCAATAATTAATTACTTGATAAAATTTTAAGGCTAATTGGATAACACAAATTTAAGCTGGTACCATCTTTTGATGGGCGTTGTGAGGGTGCTATAACCTTCCTCACACGTAATCGAACTCCCGAACCCTGTTCTGGTTAGTAGACCTGAACTTATTCTTTTAGGGGCCCTTAAACTTAGGCCCTCTCTGAAATGACAGATTCCTTAGGTGGCCAATCGTACCTAGATAAAAAAAGATTGGTGACGACTCCTTTAAGTCAATGTCTAGCGATAGATCCCCGGATCTAGATGTTATGACAGAGTACACCAAAAAAAGTTTGAGATTTTTTAATAAGATTGAACTACATTTCATGATTCATATCTCGACTTACTTATAAATGTGATCCCATTTTTAAACTTCTCCATAAGAATAACCTTAGGGAATAGTATGAGGAATGCCAAATGGCTTTTGATAAAATTAAGCAATACTTGTCAAATTCTTCACTGTTGGTACCACCTATTTCAGGAAAATCTTTAATTTTATACGTAACAGTGTGCGAAAATTCAATGGGATGTATACTAGGGTAGCAAGATGAATATGGTCAAAAAGAGAAAGTTATTTATTATCTGAGTAAAAAATTCACTGAATATGAGTCCAAGTATTCTTCTTTGAAGAAAATGTATTGTACATTAGCTTGGACTACCAAAAAACTCAGACAATACATGCTTTATAACACCACTTAGCTTATAGCAAAACTGGATCCAATTAAATACATCTTCAAAAAACCTTTTTTGTCTGAGAGAATTGCTAGCTCGAAATATGATATCATATATATAAGCCAAAAGATAATAAAAGGGAATGCTATAGCTGAGTTTCTTGCAGATCGTGCTACTGAAGATTATGAACCAATGAGATTAGATTTTTCAATGAAAATCTAATGATGGAAGTTGTATTGCCAATAGAAGTAAAGATATCATCCTTGAAGGTTTTGAAGGAAGTTGAATTGAAGAGGCTGAATGGATTCGAGGGCGCTATAAACAGTTGAATCTCATTAAAAAAAAGAGACTAATAGCTTGTGTCATAGTCAGTTATATCAAAAAAGAATGATGAGGGCTCATGATAAAAAGGATCGACCTCATTATTTCTGAAAAGGCGAATTGATTTTGAAAAAAATTCTCTCAAGTCAACACGATAATGAGAAAAATGAACTCCAAATTGGAAAGGGCCATATGTCATGAGATGAGCTTTCTCTGGTGAAGCATTGATATTAGTTGAGATGGATGGAAATGATCTATCTCATCCTATAAATTTTGTTGCTGTAAAAAAGTACTATACTTGAAAAAAAATAAAAAGAAGACTCAAGGTGAAAACCCTGAGATGACGATTTGAGTCAAAAGGGGGTTTATCTAAGTTGAAAACCTAAAAAAGCAGCTTAGATAAAGAGAATACAACATCAAGTTTAAAAATTCATTGGCATAGAGGCTAGCATATTTTGAGAAATTTTAAGTTGTTAAGTGCATCGGGTGGTTAAGTTTTTCAAAAAAAAACTTCGAGATGTGTTATCATGATTATTCGATTGTTCGTTTTTGGGATTGTCTCCCCATACCTATCTTTGTAATTCTTTCTTAGCCAAAGTTTGCCAACATTTTTGCTAATAAAAGATATTTCACTTCATTCTTTGTGTTTTTGTTAATTATTTCCTAACCATTCTTATTCTTTTCTCCTTAATACCTCACAATGAAAGAAATATGTGAATGCATTCTTACTTTTTGAGTTTGAAATAATGATTGATAAATAAATAATAGCATGAAAGATTTTACATTACATTAGAGGGGTCGAGAGTGATAAAGGCAAATTTGAGATGCTCGTTCCTGATAAGGACATTGAATTTGGAAAGAGATTTCTTACAAAAAAATAAGAAAATTAAATGAAAGAGATGATTGAGAGTTACGCTGACTTAATCTTTGAAGAATAAAGGATTCGAGGCCCAAGAGAAGAGCTTAAGAAACTTGAGTACCACAACTGAATGGGAATTAATTAGCCAGCATTTGCATAGCATGCATTGCATTTCACATAGCATATATTGCATTTAAGAAAGTATAGTGCATAAATTCAAAAAGCATGGGTATTCCAAGATCCCACATAGGGAAGACAGATGTGATGACTTTTTGATGTAAAAATTTCAAATTCTTGTTTGAGAAAAAGCTTGTGAGGTAAGATTTTAACCCTTGAAAAAGGATATCTCTCGATATTAGGATCGATTTGTAAAGCCCTCGAGCATCATCTTTTAAAATTCCTTCAAACATGATCTTTGACTCCTCTAGATATGATTGTCAAGGAGCTTTGTTTATTTTCCAAAGTTGTTGAACCTCTGATTAGAGGAGCTTTGTTTATTTTTTCGAAGTTGTTGAGCCTCTTATTAGAAGAGCTTTGTTTATTTTTCCAAAATCGTTGAGCCTCTGTTTAGAGAAGCTTTGTTTTCCAAAAGTCGTTGAGTCTCTTATTAGAGGAGCTTTGTTTATCTTTCAAAAGTCATTGAGCCTCTGATTATAGGAGCTTTGTTTATTTTTTCAAAGTTATTGAGCCTCTGGTTAAAATAGCTTTGTTTATTTTTCAAAAAATCATTGAGTCTCTGATTAGAGGAGCTTTGTTTATTTTTTAAAAAGTCATTGAGCCTCTGTTTAGAAGAGTTTTGTTTATTCTCTAAAAAGTTGTGAACTTCTGCTTAGGGGTGTTTCGAGTGTTTTTTTTTTTTTTAAAAAAGTGAATATGTTGGCATAAGTGGGGTGTCTACATCTTTGCACAATTTTTGTTACACAGAAAATGCGCAAAGAGGGGCAGCTGTAGACACCTAATTCGATCCAGGCCCAGATCAACTGGGCTTGGTCCAAATAGGGTTAGTCAAACCCAAAGATTTGGGCTTAATTGATTTTTATTTTATATGTAATTTATTGATTTATTTTTTTATTTTTCTTCTAGATTTTTTTTTCTTTTTTTTTTTTTCAGATTAATTTTCGGTTAGGAAATAATAATCAGATTAATTAAAAATAATCAAAAAATAATGATCGAAATAAATCTTGCCATGAATGAGGCTAGATAGAATCATAGTTGGACTTAATCCTTATAGAATAAGTCTACGGGTTAATTTGATAAACTAGAAACCCAATCAAAAAGGAAATCTGGATTAGTCAGGGACTCTGAGATTTATTCCTTATAAATACCCACATTGATCAGAAGCAAAGGGAGGAAATATAAGAAAATAGAAGCAAAAAGAGTTCTAGTGGGTTAGAGGCAATTTTGGGAATTTGTAAGATTTTTTAGAAATTTTTGACGAATTTTTTTTTCTAGAAAATTTCTGAAATTTCATATTTCGACCAACTTTTCAGGCAAAATTTGAAGTTTCTAGCGTATTTTTTTGGATCCCGGTATTTTTTTCAAAATTCGATGAAAATTCAACCAGATTCTGAGTTCTGTTAGAGTGAGAAAGAGAGAGAGAAGGAAAAGAGACGTCTGAGGGAAAAATAGGATTTTTGGCCTTTTAAACTTGCTCAAGACGACGTTGTTTTGGCATTAAATCAATCCAGGGTCAGCGTGTTTCTGCTTGGATCAACCTAACCCGATCGCAACTCGCGTCTGACCTGTGTTCAACCATTCCTAGCCGAGCCACGTTTTCAAGCCTTTTTTTTTTCTTGGAGCCAACCGAATCCCAATCGTTGAGCCAAGCCGCGTTAAGGTTTTTTTTTGTTTATTTATTTATTTATTTATTATTATTATTATTATTATTATTTCTAAATTAAAATTATTTGATATCCTTTGATTTTTTTATTATTTTTATTTTTATTATTATTTTTCAATGATTTTCCTAAAATAAAATTCTCAAAAAAAATATTTTTGAGAAAAAGTTGAAAGTATCAATTTTTCTTGAAAATAAAATTTTTGAAGGAAAGTTGAATGTATCAATTTCCTTTGAACACAAAAATAGAAAAATATTTTTGAGAAAAAGTTGAAAGTATCAATTTTCCTTAAAAATAAAATTTCTAAAATAAAAATTTTCAAAAGCATTTTGGGGGAAAGTTGAAAGTATCAATTTTCCTTGAAAAAAAAATTTCAAAAAATATTTTTTGAGGGAAAGTTGAAAATATCAATTTCTTTTGAAGATAAAGATTTCTAAAAAATTTTTTGAGGAAAAGATTGAAAGTATCAATTTTTCCTTGAAAATAAAATTGTTAAAAAATATTTTTGAGGAAAAAGTTAAAAGTATAAATTTTTCCTTGAAAATAAAATTGTTAAAAAATATTTTTAAGGAAAAGCTGAAAATATCAATTTTTTTTTAAATTAAAATTTCTAAAAGATATTTTTAAGGAAATGTTGAAAGTATCAATTTTTCTTAAAATTAAAATTTCAAAAAAAAAAACATTTTGAGGAAAAGTTGAAAGTACTAATTTTTCTTAAAACGAAAAACCTCCAAATGCTTTAAGAAAAAGTTGAAAGTATCAATTTTTCTTGTATAAAATCATGAGTTTTTTTTTTAAATCTTGTTAAATAATCCGACGATGGAGCCTTTGCAAGAGAAACAGTAGTTTTCTTACATATTCTTGAGGTGAGGGAATTTTTTTTAATTTTCTGTCAAAAGTATTAGAGTTAATTAAGAATTATTTTCAATAATTAATTACTTGGTAATTTTTAAGGCTTATTGGATAATACGAAATTAAGCTGGTACTATCTTTCAATGGGCGTTGTGAGAGTGCTATAAACTTCTTCTATCGTAACTGAACTCCCAAACTCTATTCTGGTTAATAAACCTGAATCTATTATTTTAGGGACTCTTAATCAAATTTAGGTATTCCTTAAAATGATAGATTCTTCAGGTGATTAATCGTACCTAAACCAAAAAAATTGGTGACGATTCCTTAATGTAATATCTAGCGATAGGTCTTCGGATCTATATGTTATCACAAATATGTCATTTATATTTCATTCCAAAAAACATTTGTATATTGTGCTGTCTCCCTGTCTAATTAGTTAGTTTATTGGTATTACTGTTTTTGCATAGAATTAACGTGTCCTAAAAATATTATTTAAGATTAGTTAATATACTATCTATAATAATATTAAATATTAAATACAATAATTGATAATGATTGATAATTTTAATGAATTAAAAAACTTTATTTACCTAAAACAAAATATTTGCCTAACATGATAATTTTAAAGAATATAAGGCACTGAGATAGCAAAATTTCAAACAAAGAATAAAAGAGATTTTTATCGATTTGTTTCTTTTGGCAGAACGGTCAAAGTTTAGCTTTGATTTAAGCAGTTCGAAGTTCCAACTACCACAATCATAAACACCATTCTTAAATAATACAACTAGCTAGTCATAGACATTAAACATAAATGCGGTACATAAACGCACTTTGGAATCTAATATTAATGATGCTACCATACAAACTCTCAAGAGATTTTTATCGATTTGTTTAAGGCAGAATAAGGCAGTCAAAGTTTAGCATTGATTTTAGCAGTTAGAAGTTCCAACTACCACACTCATCATTAACACCATTCTTAAATAATACAACTAGCTGGTCATAGACATTAAACATATATGTGGTACATAAACTCACCTTGGAATCTAATATTAATGATGCTACCGTACAAATAATTTTTCCTTGAATTTAGATATTAAGTACCATTGGATTTTTCTTAATTGAAGTAGGACCATTTACATGGTCCTCACCCAAACTCTCAAGATTCCTAATCTACCATCTTCAAGTTTTTTATCATCGTCAAACACTGCTCATAACGTGAGTCTATCAGAATCCTTGCCAACAAAACTTTGTTCATCACCTGTTGTTAAGCTGAAAGTACTATTGCTCTCGGAATTCAGAAGCTGATCACCAATGCTACTGAACACTTCCCCCATTCATCTTCCAATCCATAGTGTTTTTAAGCCCCCTCCTAATCCATTTCTTGCAATTGTAGTGCGAAGTCTAGCTCCACAAGACATCTCCCGTGGATGGCCTTTCGATTCCTTCATCAAGCAAACAACTCATTGCCACTTCTGTGAATTTTTTCAAACACTCAGGCGCAATCTTACCACTCAAAAATGGATCAATGATTTTGTAACAGTTCCATTTCATGGCATTGTTGGACCCATGATGCTAAGCATACCTATGCCTTCTAGACAGTGCGATTAATTGGTGGCCTAGCACATAATCTCTCACATGGTACCACTCAAACGAATATGCATCAGATTTTTCTGTAAATTGTCGAGGACCAAACACTCTGGATCCTAATACCCAAAGCTGCCTTTCACTACGGTGCTAACATGGGCCTTGGACATGTTCGTGACGCCTATTCTAGACAACCCAAAAGCCGAAACCTTAGCCACCAAATTCTCATCGAACAACAATTTGTTGTCTTCACGCACCATGAACGAATACCCAAAGCTGCCTTTCACTACGGTGCTAACATGGGCCTTGGACATCTTCGTGACGCCTATTCTAGACAACCCAAAATCCGAAACCTTAGCCACCAAATTCTCATCGAACAACATATTTGTTGTCTTCACGCCCCAAGAACGAATACCCAAAGCTGCCTTTCACTACGGTGCTAACATGGGCCTTGGACATCTTCGTGACGCCTATTCTAGACAACCCAAAATCCGAAACCTTAGCCACCAAACTCTCACCGAACAACATATTTGTTGTCTTCACGCCCCATGAACGAATACCCAAAGCTGCCTTTCACTAAGGTGCTAACATGGGCCTTGGACATGTTCGTGACGCCTATTCTAGACAACCCAAAATCCGACATCTTAGCCACCAAATTCTCATCAAGCAACATATTTGTTGTCTTCACGCCCCATGAACGATTTTGTGATTCGCACCTGAGTACAGATAATGACATGCGCCAACAATACAATTTTCTAGTCGTTGTTTCCACCGAAGAGAAGGAATTTCAGTGTTGAAGGGGAGGATCACGAAGTTTCCCTTGAACCATAGATATAATCGTATTAGTTATTGGGACATCAATTTATTAAGTTGAGTTCCCAAAAACTTTTCGCTCCAAAATATAAATCTGAAGCTAGGAATTAATTTATCTAACACTAAATGAAAACTGTAATTTTATAATTAGAAATGAAAAAGTGATACCAAGAAAATGACAGTAGTAAACAGAAAATTGTTAAAAAAAAAAAAAAAAAAAAAACTGTATTTGAAAAGGATGCAATCAACATTTGTTTGACAACGTGAATATGCCTTTTTGAATAATAATCAATAATTAGGCGGATTGGATTAGGTTTAGTATGGATTAATTTAATTTGGAATATTCAAACATTAAAAAAATTAGATAATTTTGAGTTCAAGTTATTTTAGTTTCAAATTATTTCATTCAAGTTTATTTTAGTTTCTGAGTTGTTTCTAGTTCAAGCCATTTATTAAAATATTTTCACTTGATGTTTTTATTGTAGTTATTTGATCACTTATAATCAAATCCAACAAAATCGTCTAAAATTTCAATTCTATACCAAAGAGATTTCAAACTGTCAAAAGATTATCATTTTTCTTAAGCCAAACATTAGTAGACTATCACCAAATTACCAACTATGAGCCATATAAATGTAATAAACTAATATGCCCACATGAATCATCTATATAAATTATGATATGAATCATATGATGAATATATTATTATTAAAACAAAATTATTACCTAACAAATCAATTATAATTACAGAAAATTAGACTTTTAAAGACGTTTTCCTAACATCATTTTTATAATTAGTGGCATTTTATAAACGCTTTGACATAAAAATTGAGATATGAGATTTTTTGCATATTAAGTGGCATTTGTAATAAAAAAACTCTACTATTTTGCAACTTTTATCAGCATTTTCTTTGATAAATGTCATTAAATATTTCAATTTTATAGCATTTATTAAAAAAAATACCATTAAATATGATATTTAACAGCATTTATCTAAACAAATACCACTAAATTTTGAATATCAATTTTTATATATGTAGTTGCAAAAAATAACATTTGAGATAAATAATTTTTTTATTTTTATTACAATTACATTTAAAATTGAAACATATTACAAAAACACATAAAATTTAATTTTATTAATTAAATATTATAAATTTTCTAAATATATCAATTGTCTAATAAATATATAAGTATATACACAAACCAAGAAATGCATCAGCTTTTTAAATGAATAATTAATATAATGATGAGAGACCATGTATACCATATATTGATAAGATATCATTAGTGTATGCATGTTTCTTGACAGCTATCTCAAACTATATTGTGAAGGCATTCCACATCTTTTTTAGTAATATCATGTTACTTAAACTCATGCATGATATCATTCTTCATACTATTTAGTACTGTAAGGCGAGCAATAGAGTTTTTTCTATCGAGAGTTTACAAGTCCTTAGTTCTTTTATGTTAAGGCATATTTTTATATTGGGATTCCACTAGGATAATGTTTAGAATTTAAAGAATCTATTATTCTTCTAACACGTACTGAATTTTCATAGTCCATATTTTATAATTATCCATATTTAGTAACCATATACTTAAATACAAAAACATTCTTCAAAAGATAATTCAATATTGAGAGACCTATACACTAATTAATGCCAAGCATTACACATATCTTTTTGTCATAATGTTACAAATAAAACAATGATAATCATTCACATAAAAATGAAACCAAAAGGTTATTTTGTTTGCAATCAAATTCTATTTTTAATGGTTTGATTATCACTAATTTATTTTATTGTGCAAAAATAATCTTTCTAAGATAGAACAAATTAATTATTTTAGAACTCCCACTAACCATAATGTTACCTTCAATCAATGATATACATTAATTGAAATTCACATAGATAAAGTCTCATATAACATGTACATACTGAACATATGAACAAATTTCATTGTTAAACATATGTAATGTTTATTAAACTATTTTCTCAATCAATATGTATTATTTGTCTAGTAACTATGATGGAATCCATAAATCTATGACAGTTCCATATTCTTATTAATCATCCATAGAGATCTAACAATTTTGTGTATGCCATTATAGAAACTTGAGTAGATAAAGAAGGCATATTTCTACTTGCCCTTTTTCTCAACAGTCATAAAATTTTTTATTAAAGTTATAACATTAGGATGTTTTCTCTCGTTAGATATCCAATTATCTTTGAAATGATTCTTTTATTGAAGTGTAAGAAGCATATCTATTCAATATCGTGTATATGTTTAGATCCTCTTTACATGCATGTTACTTAACAAGGTGAATTCTTTAATCTTATCATTAACCCTTGATGATATGACACACAATGTCATCATCATTTGGATCCATTCGGTGCTGCACTAAATTAGTAAGTAGCTTTATAGCTTTAAGCAATTATGCCTAAGTCCTTATAATAAGAGAGTTCTCGTAATCATTGTCATGATTTTTTGTAACATATATACAAGAAATTTCATGAATAAATACAAGTTTCATAATGATTAAAATATATTTTAATCATTCTTGTACTTTTCATGCTCTTAAAGTTAACCAAGAACGATCAAAAAATTTTTTAAACATTTCTTTATTTTTTAAATCTATTAAAAAATCACTTAAGGCATTCAAATATTTTCTTAGAGAATTTGAATGCCTATTCAAAAAATAGGCTAAAAATTGGTATTTTGCTTAAGGGATTCAAATGGCCTATCGAGCATTCTAATGCTTATGTTTTAAAAATTGAAAACTAGATCTAAAGTAATCCAAATAATAATGGTAACTTGCATTTAAATGTTTCAAAATATTCATAACAACCTTTTAAAACAAAATTACATACTTTTGTGTAATACATCCATAGATTTTTGAACACATTCTAGTAAGAACTCGAAAACATGTTTATAATTTTAGTGTTGCAAAACAAGCATTGAAACAACCAGGAATCAAACCAACTTAGCCTAATACTAATGAAGGATAATCTTATAATTTAAATAAGATCATATATAAAAATAATGCGAAAAACTTACTTAATTTGTGAAAGCATAGTGGAAACATATTTGCAAAAGTGTTACGGAAGCAATGCCGACTTGATTTCACAATTGAGGATAAGATTACGCATTAAAAAATTATCCACTATCCATAGCATAAGTCTTTAAATATTGATGTAAAAGATTCCTCGAAAAGTTCATAGATTAGGAATAAGATCACATATTTAAAAATTATCCACTATTCATAGCATATATTCTTAAATATCAATGCAAGAGACCTTCTCAAAGAATTCGCAAGAAATGTCTTATTCTTTTGCTTTGTCAATTTTTTTTTTCTTTTTGTTTTCTATATAACTTATCACATAGTCCCACATATGAATGAAACTTATCTTATACTTAAGATGAATACTCTTTCACCCTATTTCATCATGCCCGAATGCCATATTTTATTTGAAAAAGGAAGAAACTTCATTCATATCATCTTCATGCAACAGTTGAATACAATTTTTTTCCTTTTATTTTTGTTGTGGCCTAAATGCCATGCTTTTAAAAGAAAATGAGGAAGCATTCAATTTTTATTTGATTTGAAATTCAAAACAATTGTAATTAAACTGCCCATGGAAGTTATTTGATGGGAAGTTACTGTTCACTCATTTGGGAGGACTTTTCCAACGGCTACAAACATGTAAAAAAAACAATATACCATGCATTATCAATTATATCTTAAAACACTTTACACATAGAATGAACAGTTGGATAAATTATTATGAACTAAATTGATTTAAATATGGCTGATAAACAGCCATGATTGTCTAATCATCAAAACATACCTCAATTGAACTAAACACTTCCAAATAGCAACTCCTGAAAAAATAAAGAGAGAAAATAATGTTAGAGAATCTATAACTATATATAATAACTGTCCCCCTTTAGGTTTTATATTGATAGATTAGCAATGTAATAAAAAGAGATTAGCAAACTAATTTTGGGATGGGTGTGGTTTTTAAGCTTGGTTATTTGGGAAGAAAAAATCTAAAGCTTTCCAGAAGCTTTTGTCTCTCTCCCGATTCTCCTTTTCTACCACTTTCCTTTTTGCTAACTCTTACCCTCTTTCTTTTCATACTGCCAATCACCAACGCTCACTTCTTGCTCCTCCACCATCGATGACCCACTTCTGCATGTATGGTAATGTTGTCACTAAACTTTTTTTGTTCATAACCATTGATCAATTCTTGATTTTCTTGATTCAGTGATGTTGGGATTTTCATTGATTTACCCAGATCGCTAGTCATTTTCCCTGCAGTGGAGTCTGATGTTGCTAATTTTTAAGATTTTAAGTTTTAAGATTCTAAAGTTATGCTTTCATTACCCACAATTTGAATGCCTTTGAATGTCATGAATTTTCCCTATTTTCTTTATTTTAAGATTTTTTTAATTTGTTTTTGCTCTTTTCCCTTTGCAAAAGATTGAGAGACAGCATGCATGGTACTACTGTTTGAATGTTTGCACTAATCGGTATGATTTTTCATGTTGTTTCATTTTTTTTTTATTTGGAGACTTTTTTTTTTACTGAGCAAGAGATTGAAAGATGACATGGGTCTGTGCAAGAGAAATTGTTTACTTCAAAACATCAATAATTTTTTCTTTATCCTTATTTTTACTTTGATTTTGCAAATTTTAGATGAAATGTGAATTTTTTTTTTTTTTATGCAGGGATTGTTGTAACAGACATGTAGGTAAAGATATATACTTTAGATTTGTCATTCATGACTTTGAGGGTTTAAAATTTAATTGGTCTTTTTGAAGCAGAGAAAAAGAATCCAAAAGGAAGTGGTTCAGTAAAAGACGTGGAGTCGAAAGGTGAGCTTGATGGCTTGTGGCAGTGGCACACCAATTATCCTTCACTTCTAGGCTTACTGGTGTGACGCTTCGATAGGTTTGAACTTCAATTGATTCATGCAATAACTGTTTCTCCCTATTTTTTATATTTCATTTGATAAAAATTGTTAACTGTTATTTAAAAATTTGAACCTTTGCATGTACGGTAATGTTATCCCTGAACTTATTTTGATAACGACCATTGATCAATTCTTAGTGCCAGGATGAGAGCCGTCATGGCGACTGCTTCTCTGCATTGCTAAAGGCACAACCCAGTTCCTTAATCATTGGAAGGCAAAACTGTGGTCCAGATTTTTCTGTCTTTCGATAATCTTTTATTGCTAGATAATCTCTGATAATATCCTCATGCACGGCCTTATTTTTTATGTCATGCTACACTGCTTTTGAAGTTAATTTGAAGTAAGCCTATAGACAATTCTAGCCTCAAAAAATGCTTAAAGCTTTAATCAGGCACCTGTGAGTTTTTTCCTATCATAGCGTTACAATTTTGTCCTGCAGGTATATGTCAATGTACCTCAACAACTGTCGGCGCATAGCTTTCTATGAGGGAATTGGACTTGACACTAAAGAATTTGACATGCACGTCATCATTGAGGTAAGCTTTTTGTTCCAATGTCATTTTGGTTAAATTTAAAACATTCCAAGTGATTTTGCTAAATTTTAAGCTTTATGTGGAAAGAGTATTATACAGCATGGTTAGTTAATAGCTTTTATTTTAGTTTTCTTCTCTATTTATTGGTAACTATACTAAAATATGTCTTGCTGAAATATTATTCTTTGGCTTTTAATCACTTTGTTTTGTATTCTGACTATCTTGATCTTACATGGTTTGGACAATTTATATATTGTCTTTCTTTATTTCATGAGAATTTATCATAAAAAATAAGGTGGTTTGGTTGAACTTAGTAGACAAAAGAAATGATGGACTGATTTCTTAATTTGCATATTAATAGTGTGAACTCTGTTCATTCTTGATATATAACCTTTACTAATGTTTTTTGCATTTACAAATTAGTAATCTGAACTTTATTGAAGCTTGATTTGTGATTTGACCCTGCATACATCAACAGCTCTAAATAATACTTATATCTTGAATTCTGTTTTTCCTTTTCTTACTTATCTGCCAGCAAAATTGTTAACTTAAAAATATTGTAATTGATTATGTCCTAACATATAATTAATCAATATTGTAGTGCACATTAATGAATGTATACGACTATAATGTTTGGATTGAATCTTTGATGTGCCTTACAAGAGAGTGTTTTATGCATCGCATAAAACCAAGTGATGATATTTGTAAATTAAGTAATGAAAAGGAACAAAATGCTTAATTACTTACTCTCTTTTATCTTGCACTTCCACCTTCAGTATATCCATCTGTTTGTAGGATGATAAGGAAATTTTGCATTAATAAAAGTAGGTACTTCAATCCCAACACCAAAAGTGCTGGAATATCATTTTAGATGATCTATAGGGCCTTTGTGAAGAAATACTGTAGGGCTAGATAAATCGGATTCCATATATTATTTGTTAGAAACACTGTAAGGTTAGATAAATTGGATCGTTTTGAAAAAAATATAGTTGGAAAAGAGTGCATATTGTTGATGGAAGCACGTATTATAATTGTGGGATGGTTTGAGGTGCTTTTAGAAGTTGGTTGGTGGATAAATAATGGGTAGTTAGGAGATGGATAACACTACACCACATGCTACTGGTATACTTGTATTATTGTTTGAAAATTTTGCAGTTTATATTGTTTTCAAAGTTGTTCTCACAATAGTTTTTGTCATATTCCTTTTAAGGAACGATAAATGCGGACTGGTCTAGATCTCATGTTTATTATATAAATATCTTTAGTTTCTGTGCTTAGTAATCATGTTTCATGTGGAATTTGATTTTATGTGGATTGTTGTTTGCTAACAGGCTATTCTCCCATTCCTCTACATGAGTTCTTGCCATCAAGTCCCCAAGCTTCCCATATAGGGGGGAAGGGTTTCAGGAAGTTATGATCTTGCATTTGTATTGCGTGATGTGCATTATTATGATTGTTATTTCTCTATTTGATTTGTTGGAGCTTTAAAATTTTGATGGCATGATTAACTATTAAGGTTTAATGAGTTCATTTGATGGTCAGTAAAGTTTTAATGCAATTGTTTTTTTTTTTTTTCCAGCATATTCTACCTCCATACAAGTTCTTTTTCCTTTAAAAGATTAGTTAAGTCTTGGATTTTAAAATTATGGTTCTCTTCTCATAGTCTATTCTTAAATCCATTTTTTGAAAATAATTAAGTTCCGAAGTTGAATGTGGCTGAACTGATGTTTTTCTATTTTGTGGTGCAGGGGTTCTATAGGAGAGAGTGATTTTGAAGCTTTCAGTTGCAACTTTCAGCATCAATTCTTGGAGAAGAAGTTGGTCTTTTCTAAATCTTTTTTATCTTAGTCCTAATTTATGCTATTGCATGAATTGCATAAAAAATTAGAACCAATTAATTGTGTTTCAAATCTCATATTTTTAGATTGTTATTTTTAATTACCAAGCGCATTTATAGGTTTAGATAAAGATGTTTCTTATGAGTCACAGTATATAGTTGAATGCTTGAATCTCTGTGCTTCTAATGGTCATGTTATTGTTTTTGGTTGTCGTCCTACGATGTTGGATCAGTGTCTAAATTTTATCAGAAAATGGTCCAACAAAGAGAGAGAAGCCATTTGGTAAGGATTTGGACTCTGTCGAGCAACTGAGTTCCCAGATTGAGCAGTTATTTGATGAACCACAAGTTTACCATATTGATCACTATTTGGGAAAGGAATTAGTCAAAAACCTGGTGATGAGTTTGTAAACAGGTTCTTTGTATTTCTTAATTTCTTTAGCAGCTCTGCTCATATCTAGCTTTATAGCATTTGCAGTTGGTATTTTGTTTTGCTAATCACTTCTTCTTGCCCCTTTGGAATAGGGACAACATTGATAATGCACAAGTGAGCATTCTTCTTTTGTGGATGTTTAATAATTACAAAATGTTATGGGGAAAGTGTTGCACTATTGATTAGGTTAGGATAGGCCTTATAGGCTTACTGGGACACAAGCAATATAAACCGGGAATGGTGTTCAATCCTTCCAATGTAATCTTGGAGAGAAATCTGTAGCTTGTCTCTGTAGAAGGGATACAAGCTTGCTTGAACATAATTATAATTTTGATACTAGAACCTTAAAAAAATATATAAATTAATATCTAAAAAATATACAAATTAAAATATGAACTTTTTAATTGTATATTATTTGGTTTATTGAGTTTGTAATATTTTTCTCTTATACATTATTTAATATTTAAATTATTAATGCATAATTTTATTTTATTTTTATAATTAAATTATAAATATATAATTTTATTTTACTTTCAAAATGAAGTGTGTGATTGAAACCTAGTAACAAATGAAGGAACATTAAACAATAAAGATATATAAACCGAAGCAAGACAATGCAAAATCTCGAATACATAAATTCAAAACGCTAAAATAAAAGAAGTATTCGAAATACACACTTTCAAGTGAAGGAACACAATCCAAACTTGAATGTATATAAGCTAAACAAATTACTTAGACAAAGTCATAAAAAGCATTTTGCAAAGAATCGAAATATGAAAGATACAATTGAAAAATAAATACTCTAAACTAAACAAACATATCCTGGAAACAATCCAGTCCATCGTAAATCAAACTGTGAAAAAAAGAAACCAAAAATAATTGGACATTTACAACGGAAACAATCTAAATCTCGCAGGGACATACATAACAGAAAATAAGAAAAAAAATCCAGGGCATAACTTCAGACAAAATTATAACAAAAAAAAAAAAAAACAGATATGAACACAAAAACATGGAAAGAAAAGGACTGAGAGAGGAATCTAGAACCCGAAATGTGCATGATAAAAATTACATGTGAAAGTGGATTCTGTAATTTAAAACTATTGTAATCGTTATTTTTAGCATATGAAAAACAAAAGCAAGACAAGCTTTTCACGTCAATTAAAAGCCGCTGCAAGTGAAGCTAGCATTTTATTGTTTAGAAAAAAATAATTGTCTAAAAAACTACAAATCCCAAACTCTAAAAATTTTGTAATAATTAATTATAAGTGCAAATCTATAAAATAACATATAAAGCCGGATCTTTGTATAAATAAATAACTAAAATTCAAAGGATGTGTTAAACCCATGCTATAAACAAATGGGAAATATTTTAATCCCAATCTATTAATAAATAAATGAGGACTACCAATCAAAAATTGACAAATGCCCATAAGCTAACCCTTTCAAAGAAATTAAGATTAATTAAAAAATCAAGCAATCACAAATTAACAAATGTCAATTAATTATAAATAAATAAAAGAGGACTAATTAAAAACACTATCAATCATAAATTGACAAATGTCCCTAAGCTAACCCTTACAAATAAATTAAGATTAATTAAAAAAAAACAATCAATCACAATTAACAAATGTCGATAAACTAACCTTTGAGATGATTTTCAATCGATAGTATAGAAGTATAGATATTATGTCCACACTTTCCTATGAGACTTCAATACAACCTTGACAAATAAGCTAATGGGTTAACCATAGATAAACCTTGGGCTGCAAGTGTTAGAGTTTCTCAGTCTACAATTACAACGACCATATCACGAAAAAATGCTAATATTGTAAGGGTTTGGTTAGACATCTGTTAAGTACCATAGCTAAATTTTTATTTTAAAAAAATTTTTATTTAATATATTATTCTTTCAAAAAAAATGTTAAGTACAATTTTTTATAAATATTATCTTAACACGTATGTAAACCTTCTTTTTTGTAAAAAAGACCACAGCTTTGAAAATTAAGAAAAGGAAAACTGCAAGTGCCGAGATCAAATATTAAAATTTTATGAAAATCCACTTACTAAAAAAGATGGATAAATTATTTGAATTAAATTTTAAATTTTATCTAAAACTATAACCTTTTTAACATTTCTCGCATTGTAAAACTAAATACTCGTTATAACAACATGATAATGCAATGTAAAAGTAATTTACTTATCTAATAAATAACTTCAAAAATTAGTTCGAAAGGAATATGTCTTATTGGAATCTAAAAGGCAGTAGGATTTTAGCTAATCTAATATAATTCTATTTGAACTTATAGTTTTATCAAAAGATGATATATGTCAATTTTATAAATAAGTTATTGTCTTATTTTTAGAAAATCTTTCTATTTATTTGACTGTACAATTTTATAAATTGGTTTGTCTTTAAATTAAAATTATAATCATCTAAGAGAATGTTAAAATAAAAAAACATTGAATTTCAACAATTGTCAATTTTTTCACTCTATTATCACAATTGATTCATTTAAAGAGAGAAGTCAAAAGTTTTAATTCATTAAACCCAAAGATGATGAATATATTCACTAATTTATAATTCCTTTTTGCATAATTCATCAGTTAAAATACTTACAAATTCGAAAAAATTTGAAACATTTTGATCATGATTTGTTGTTTTGCGCTATAAATTGTCAACTCATTTCAATTCTTTTTTATTTTATTTTATTCATGATAGATCTTCACATTTATTTTTAGAAATCTTAATATTTCATAAGTTAATAAAATAGATATGTACAAATATATTTTAATATTTTTAATTATTATTATTGAACCATAGCAACGTGGAAGAAATTATCTAGTAATGAACCAAATTAACCGACTAAAAAATTTCCAAATTCATGGTATAGGTTCTTATAAAGTCATCTAACAGTACTTTATTGGGAAGGATTAATGAGTTTTTCTTTATGCAAAGAACAATAGCTTTTAAATCAGTCGCAAAGAAGAGAAAATTTGAACCGTGTGCATTGCTATTAGAGCTAATATTGAATAAAAAAAAAATCAGAAAGAAAGGAAAAGATGAGAACAACAGAAAAAAGGGAGCACAATTATACTAACTCTTCCTATTTAGTTCCACATATTCTACAATTAAGACTTGAAAGTTAAAACTACTTTGAAAAGGGAAAGTTGAAAGCAAATTAGTGGCAACACAAATCTATAGTAAACAATATATAAGGGCAAAAAACATAAATTTCTTATATACTCAAAGTCTCGTCATCATCATCCAATAAAATTGGAACCATAACCCTCCCTGCTGTTGCATAAAGCCCTCAGTCACTTGAGTTGCTCATTTGGCCATCATGCGACAAGGCACCATAACCTGGAGCGGCACGACAAAGTGACTGGAGACCACACAGAGCCGGTGGTCTAGCCCATTTGAATCCTGCCTTGTCACTGAGAAACCTGAGTAATTCCTTGTGAGAAATTTTTTTGTTCCAAAATGTTGGACAAGAATGCAACACTTTGGAGTTGTTGCTTGGCCCTAACACAATCTCCAAGTCATTGCAGCTCATGATTTCTTCATCCGAAGCAGCATCAGTGCACTCTTGTAACTCTAAAGCATGCTCAAGTCTCTTTAACACAGCAGATATTTTAGGCCGTTTATGTCTATCATCGTTCAGGCACTTCAAAGCAATGCTCACATACGCTTTCAAGCACCCTGGAGCAATCTCCCCTTCAAGATTGGGATCCATAATATGTTTAAGCTTGCCAGCTTTAATGCACTGTCGAACCCATTTTGCCAGGTTTTTCTGCTTATCATCTAGCTCCAAATCCACTGCCGGTCTAGCACATAATATCTCAAATAAAACTACCCCAAAGCTATACACATCGGATTTCACTGAGAGGTGGCTAGTCTGAAAATATTCAGGATCCAAATATCCAAAGGTACCCTTAACATCAGTTGTGACATGGCTGCGTGATAAGCTTGTTGGGCCTAATCTGGATAGACCAAAATCTGAAACCTTGGCAACCCAGTTCTCGTCTAAGAGAATGTTGCTTGGCTTGATATCCCTGTGGATGATCTTGGGGTTTTCGGCATGAAGGTATTTAAGCCCACGGGCAACACCAATGCAGATTTCAAGCCTTCGTTTCCATGATAAGGGGGGACCCTCTGTCCTGTATAGATGATCCTGGAGGGTTCCCCGGGGCATGTAGTCATAAACAATGATCTTGATCCCTTCACCACAGTAACCTATCAGCGATACAAGATGTGGGTGCCGGAGATCAGATAGCATTTTAATCTCTGCTTCAAACTCATCGGAACCTTGAGTTGATGTTGGCTTCAAGGCCTTTATAGCAACTGGAGTTTCACCGTCAATGCAACCTTTGAAAACTATACCAAAACCACCATTGCCAATTACTAGAGCTCTGTCAAAGTTGTTGGTGGCCTCCCGGAGCTCGTTCAATGTAAAACGTCTGCAAAGTCCTCTCGGCGCCACTGACTTGTCCTTCGCGTTGCTTTTCCCTCTCTTCAAAAGACAGAAAATAGTGAGACCAAATAGCAAGATTACAGTGAAAGCAGCCAGCGTAGCCCCACCAATGATGAATGCCAATTTTCTGTCCTTAGGCTTGTTCGCTCGTGGACTTGGGACTGGTGCAATCTTGGAAGCAGGATTTTGTCCAGCAAGATTGCGTTGAGAGTCACTGAGTTTGAACACTTCCAAACCATTTAGGATAGGATCAGAGTTTAGAGCATTTAAGTTAGTGCTGTTTCCCAAAGATATGAAAAGATCAGTCGTACCAAAATTTCCTACGTTTGGCATCTTGAAAATGTAGTCTCTGTAAACAGCAATTCCCCTGGCCCCACTCCAATTGACCACATCTTCCTCAGCCTCAGTCTTTCCATTTCCGATTCTAATAAGAAACTTCCTGCTTCCACTGTTTGTTACATCTAGCTGAAGCACACATAAGTGAAGCCTTACCAGGTATGTAAACCCTGCATCAACAGTCAAATTCCAGGAAAGGCTTTCCTGTTTGTTTGCAGTCCGGGATGTTTGATAGACCTTTGCAGGTGCTACATAAGCAGCAGTTTCCGAGTATTTGATTCGAATAGTTGCATTGACAAGTCGATTATCTGAACCTCGAAAATAAGCCTTGTCTTCTAACCATAACCGATACAAGCCAGAGTCATTTGCTGGTGAGATAGTACTCCCACCTATGTTTAACCTCAGAATCATTTCCAGGGCTGTATTATTTTCAACCGCAACCCGATTTCGCGGGGTCGAACCATGCGTTCGTCTAGATCTTGAGTCCGTGTAATAAAGATTAGTGGGCATAGAGACAATCTCAATTCCATTGACGAAAGCATAAGTACCCAAAGGGGTTGAAGAAGGAGAAAACGTAATATTTAAAACCTGGTTTTCTTCTATGTTTAAACAGAATTCTTTCACCAGAGTTTTCAATCCTAAAGAATTAGCAGTAAGAGAAGGACTAAAGTGGCTAAGAAGAGTGAATGGCCCGGCAGTAACATTGAAGAAGGCTGTAGACCTTTGAAATCCTTGGTAAGTACCAGGATTAAAATATAAGCGCACAAATTTTTGGCCTGGATTAACCGAGAAAGAGTAAGTGAATGGAGACTGAGATATTCGAGCAGTCAAATATGGAACTGGATCAAGAGAGGAGGGCAAGTCAATGGATTTTGAGACTATAGATGTCTCATTTGATTGCTCTGAGGCAAGAAATTTTGAGCCAGTGCCAGAATCACCGGTCCATTTATGGCCATCAAGGCCAATTGAGTAATTACCAGAGGAACCACAATCGAGGAAGATATTGTTAGCATTTGTGAATCTAATATAATTTATGAAGAACAAGAAGAGAAGAATTTGGTTCCTGGTTGGAGATTTCATGGGGAGTTTGGCGGGATATGGATGGCAAGGAAGATGAAATTTTGCTCTATAATTAGCATCTGAGCTGGTGACGGACACACACACAGTGATAAAAGAACTTTAGGTGCATGGTGGTGTGGACGCATAAGGCTCTGGTATATGACCGGAGTAAAGTACGAGGAACTGAGAGAAAAAAGTTGCCAATCATTCTATTGCCAGGGTAAGCACGTAGGTTACCGAAGGATAAAAAACTCGGTTAGTCAAATTCTTTGGTTTGTTTTATTATGCGATCAAAAACCAAAAAAAAAAGTTGACGCAAAATGGTAGTAGTAGTTAAATTAAACTTTTTTTTAAGAGTTCAACTAAATTTTTAATTATATTATTTTACATGATTTGGTATTTATAATAAAAAAAATTATGATTAAATGTTTAATTTTTAAAAATATTTTATCTCACGTACTAATTTTTTAACAATAACATGATATGATTTTATTCATCAATATTTATCACATTTACATTAATACAAAATATTTAACAAAAATAAAATTGGAATACAAATCATGAAATTTTTTTTAAAACATAAAATGATTAGATATTAGCCTTCTTTGGAACAATGGAAAATCCACATAAACTTGAACGCAATTTGAATATATAACATGGTACCGTTTTCAAATTATAATTCTACACTTTTGGTTTTGCTATTTGCCTTTTATAATGTATAAAAAGACATGAATTTAATTTTCAATATTGTACAAGATCGACCTATTATAAATTAATAAATTTCATCTTTAAATTATCTAATTAAATCATTTCCCATTAAGAACAATAAATAGTAGAGACAAAAGGGTAGAGTATCTACTATTCAAATTTCAAACTAGTCAAGGTGGGTAGTTAACAAATTCAACTTTCTTGTCCAATTAGGAAGATAACACGTCTTTTACGCACGATGGTCTGTCAACTCTCTTAAATTAATGGCTGCGGAAATAGACCTGCACCAAAAAATATATATATATATATATATATATTATACCGCCAATTAGTTACGCTTTTTATTGCTTTAGCTTTTATCAAAACGATAATTCAACCACTTTCCTAGCATAATTGAAGATAGAATTGATACTTTAAACATAATATAAAAATAATATAAAAACATACAAAATCGATATGATTTATATTAAATTTTATTAAAAATATATATGAAGTTAATAAAAATAAAAAAATGTGTTTCTTATTTCACATGTTGATACAAATATAATTTTTATATTTTATACCTATTTGATATAAAATAAATATAATATGAATACATAATTTATTAAATCTAATTAAAAGTTTCAATGACGGACCATAAGCCAAGCCAGCAGGGACCTTGGCTCTCAAAACTTTTAAGGTCTACTCATTTATATATATATATATATATATATAAGAGTGGAGATCCACGTATATTAATGTAATTTTTATTTTTTTTTTACTTTTAAAATAAAAGTCAAGCACATGAATCAAAATAATATTTTTAAATTTAATAATTTTGATCAGAGGATCCATAAAAAGTACGAGTTACAAAGTGAATCCCTCATATATATTTATATATTTATATTCCCTCATCTTAAATAAATTTATATTGATCCTAAATTAAAAGGATTAAAATTACATTCACTAGTGGGAAGGCGCGCTATGCTGCGAGTTTGCTCGAGTAATGAAAAAAGGTTGTTTTTCATGAAAGCAAAGTAGGAAATAAAACTTGATGTCTGTCACAGCAAAGTTTTTAAACAACTTCAAGTCAATAGGTTTATGCAAAAATAAAACAAAAACCATAAAAAACAAAAAAGTTGATAAAACAAATATAATAACCACATCAATTCATCAGCAACAAAGACTAACATCAAATCCAAACAATAAGCACAATAATCACATCAATCACAAACTCACATATCAAGTTTACGTATCTTATTGTCCGACCCATGCAAAAAACCAAACATATTACAGATTAGATTAATTACATTATGTAAAAAAAAATAAATAAATAAAGCCAACAAGTCAAATCTAATATCCAGAATCTACCATTGATCATACACCATTACCTAAATTGATCAATTTCTACTTCTACTTTAACTTCTTCACTTGTACATAACAGCAAAAATTTACTTGATAGTTTTCCATTCCATCAACTATATATACCCTTTCCTGACTGTTATTTTGCTCCTTATTTCCTTTCAGATTCAGAAAAACTACTGTACAATCACCTAAAAAGCTTTAAAAATATAATTATCTCTATACTCACCAATGGTGAATTTCTACCAGATATTGCACAAACACCTAACTGCAGTACATATCGTTTACATCCTAGAGAATCAACTGATTATGCAACAAACAGAAATGGATACCAAAGAGAACTAACATTGTATTTTAAACGTGTGTGTGTGTGTGTAATGCTACACTATTTTTAACTTTTGAGGAACATCATTACCAACCAGTGTCTCAAACTTTTCCTTTTAGCATGACAATTCTACTTCTAAAAAAATCACAAAAAACAAATGAAAAACAAAAATCTTAAACAAACAATACAATCATGCTTTCTAACAAAAACAAAAGCACATTAAAAATTAAGAAACAAAACAATTACTAATACCAAAATTTGTTACATAGACTGTTCCACACAGAAAATAAAATATATTCCAATATAAATTCATTGAAGCATGCAACTTTTCAATCACTTATCATTCATTATAAATATCCACGTATAATAATGTAGATCTATGGGCATTAGGACTGCTTTCCTCCTTTTCTGAGAGAAACTTCCTCTTATTTAATCTTAAGTAGGCATTATTGACTACAGTGAACTATATAAGACAATAGCACAAGATCCTAAGATATGATAATATCCAAAATTAAAGACCAAGCATGATAAAGCATAGCAAACATGCACAGATAATCCTTATCATAAGATATCATAAACCTAAGTTACTAATATGTACTATTGTATAAAATTAGTAACTAATATTCCATAACCAAATGACTAGCAACAAATATGAGAAGAATGCCACTGACTTACATCTCAACCGAGACGTTAATTATCAAGAACTGAAACAATTACCTCTTTTTGTTCTGTTCATGTTGCATTTGCGTTCTTCATTTTACAATCCTGTTCTCCTTCATTGTCTTCCGGAGCTTTTCACTCACAACACCAAAAGACTCTTCAAGAGCACTTTTTAGCCTTTGCCTTTTAGCGACTTTGTCCTTGTAAAAAATAAGCTGTAGGTTGTCCTCACTCATTTGCCTGATTTGCTTAACAACCATCTCTTAACAGGATCTCATCTAAAATTTGAGCCTAGATTTAACTAATATCAGTTTTACACAAGTAAATTAACCGCATAAGTACTTGCAGAACTACTTATTTGTGAAGAAAATGATAATGAAAAATCTTAGGCATTAAAGTTATATTGCAGTTTATCTCTACAAGCATATAATCATCGTCTTTTGTCAGAAAGAGAGATAGAAAGAAAACATTGAGAATGCTAGTTAATGTTGTCCAGGTCTTCCATGTTAGCCATGCAACCATAACATTGTCGCTTGCCATCTAGATGAAATAAGATCCGATGGCGTTCCCAAGCCTCTTTATCTGTTCCTTGCTCAGCAAAATGCTTATGTAGACAATTGGCTTCTAAATAACCCCTTGCTGTGCAAAAATCAGAAAACTCATCCCACAATGCCCCTGCAGACCATATGAATGCAAGCCTTCACAGCAACATACGAGCTGAAATAGTCAAGAAGCTCTCGGTTTCCCATACCAATCCACTGAAGTACAATGCAATAAATAAAAAGTCAGAACATTATATGGAAATAGAGCATTTCCTCTGTAAGTAAAAACAATTAGCTTTATTTATTGTAGTATACTGAAAATAAAACTGCATAAGTTATAGCAGTACCTTATCATTCTCATCTTGTCCAAGCTTCATGTTCGTTATCATGACCATAGGTGGCCAGACTATTTCATAATCTTTTTTTTCATCTTTTAAACCCCTCCATTTCCCAAAAGCTTCACCAGAAAGAATAACTAAGATGCCGTTTCTACGCAATTCCTCATCCAAGAGTTCAGCAAGTTCACGATGGAGTTTCACCCTTTTTGCTCCTTTTGTTTTTGTATGTGTCAATAGAGGCTGAAGGCCTCAATCCCAGTCAATGGCACCATGACCACCTCAGTATGCTGGGCGTGCCACTGCCTTGCTGGGTCATTGATCTTCCCTGATAGTTTATGCTATTTGAAGCATCAGTTTTGAAGCCAATTGATTGAGTCATTTATAACGTAGAGAATTGATAGTCCAACAAAAATGTTTTTCTATGCAATATTTTTGCTAAAATCATTACCATTAACATGCAGTGCATTCTTGAAACATCTACGTAATTGCAAAAATATAAAATAAGTAAAAGCAACAACTTACCAGTTGAAGCTGATAAACGAATGAACTGCATCAATAACATACTGCAAGGCAACAACAGGTAACCAACAATCATCAACAGCAATGGCGACTTCACTCGCACTAGAAGCCTGTGAAGCCACTGCTTCAACAGCATCCCCTTATTTAGAAATATATATAAAATAATCCACAAACATCATATATAAAAAATAAAATCAAAAGGAGAAAGGTTTTGTATACACATTAAATGGCTCACAGGTTGTCAACCGGGGCTCCTATTAGCCAATAAAAACACAAATAAAAAGTCAAAAACTTCTCAAACAAAAAATCTTCAAATTGTTTATAAATTAGAGGACTTTATGTTGGTAGCTTCTCCTCATTCCCAGTCCAGGTTCTAAAACTAACAACAAAATTGACCTTTTCTCACAATTTCAAATTTCAGATTCTAATATGAAATTATCTTGCAAGACTTGAAATTATAAACTGTACAAAGGCTATCTGATTATACTTTGGGTTCTTTTAAAAACAAAGATTTTAGCAAAGGTTGTTGCAATCTCAAATATTATTCAAATCACTAGCAAAATATGTTGCTTCCACATGATTCTGCACAATAATTTTTATGCATATACAAACCCTTCTAAACATGCACACTTTGTCTGTGTATGGTATGTTTTGAAACGTTGCACCAAATGCGCAACACCAAGTACTCAAAGCTAGGACTGCCCTTGTATATAATCAATCAAAAGCAAATTTTTTTGAGAAAGAGAAATTAAATTTATAAGCAGAAGAAACAGAAAGATATCAATTAATTAATCATCGGAATATTACCTGTCTAAGCCCGCCGCCAAGTCCAACACTACCTCCTGTCAAAAGCATAATGATGAGGGATGTAACAGCACCACTACCAAGGTCATTTGCACCACCCCCACACTTTGAATTGTATTGCACATTGCAGAGAGAATGTTCCCATATGTCGTCCCATGATGAAGCAGAATGTCCTGGCACCAGTAGATATCTTTATCCAAAGGCTTACTTTATCGGTGTTCGATTCAGCCTGAAAATCAAAATAGTTAAAAACGTGAAAAAGAAAAAACTTCATTCACAGTAAAGCAACCTTGTGTTGAGAGTTAAAAGCTCTACTTTCACCAGAATGTTGACGACATGACAGAGTATTTTAAAGGGTCGATCATAAGCTGACACTTGCTG
Organism: Durio zibethinus; assembly: GCF_002303985.1. The sequence continues at coordinate 10,271,631 of NW_019167938.1, read as the reverse complement.
AATAGAAACTTGATTCGTCAATGCTTCAACCTGAAATTGTTGGAGTTTAAGCCAAAATACAAATAAATAAAGTACAATAATACAATTCCAATCCAATTCCTAAAAAAAAAAAAAAAACCTGCTCTAAGTGGCCTTGAGGAAAATAGAAAACCAAGTCTCCTTACCTCGGCATGGTCACCAAGGGACCTGCACATGCATGCCAAAGCTCCTTGTACAGCTCATCTCCGGAATCCACTGCACCATCTTTGATCAAATTTTTGTTGGTCAGCGGCGGAGCTGAGCCGTCTCTAGCTATGGGTGCGTTTACAATTTTTGACTGCTTCACAGTAAAGCAGCCTTGTGTTTAGAGTTAAGAAAGATTTTCTGTTATACAATTATTTCATCGTGATGATAGGGGCTGAGAGATTAAAAGTGATCAGAAAGATCAAACGGTAATCAATTTTGACTGAAAGTTTCACAAAAATTGAAATTTACCTAGTTTAAAGGTATTGGATGGTGGGTCAGATTCATGCATGAACTAATCCCAAATCTTCTTATCAAATGCACCATAAAAGCACAGATCTTTCAAACTTATCTTTTCAATTTTTATGGCTTCCATGAACAACTGATTGCCTTTTTCTTTGTCACCTTAAAAACTCCTATCACAGCCTGTTAATCATCATGATCATCACCTTAAAAACTTAAGGTAGGAACCAAATTCTTGCAAGAAAAATGAGATGAGAAGAGATTCGAGTCAATGCCAACCTGACTCACCGTCGGAGTAGGTAACCATTAATCCATCCTTGGTTCTCTTTTTTCTCTTTCTCTACCCATTTCCCTTTCTCATTCTCCATCTCTTTTTTCATATTTCTTTGCTTTTCATGGTGACGCTTCAGTGAGACTCGAGAACATTCTCTCCTTTTTTAACTCTTAAACAAGATATTTCCTAAATCACCCCTTAATTCCTTTCTTTTTTTTCTTTACATTGATGATCTGTCCCTTGAGTGCAACTTGGGGACAGAAATTATATTTAAGTCTATAAATCGGAGATGAACAAAGTAACATATATTTTTATTTATTTTTTTTAAAAGTATTTATATTTGGTAGGATTTATTAGAAAATTTGTTATATTCGTTTATGTTTATTTATTTAAATAATAAATTATTCGTATTTAATTTGTATTTAATTTATGTTTATTTAATTAAAATAAATAAATTTATTTGTAAACATTAGACGAATATATTCATGAATATATATAAATGAATAATAAATAAATCATAATCAAACAAATTTAAATAAAAAATCTTAAATAAACATAAACGAACTCAAACAAATATAAATAAATCTTAAAATAAAATTAAAGTAAAAGATAAAAATATAATTTTATTTGTATTATTATTAACAAATAGTAAATGAATAGTAAATAAACAATAAATAAATGAATTTTAAATGAACCATTAACAAGTTTATTCGTCAATATAAATGAATATATAAATAATTATTCGTGTTCAATTCATTTAATAAATAAATGTATAAATAATATTCAAAATCGTTTGTTAAGTTTAATAAATGAACGTAAATAAAAAAAAATCGAATATATTTACAAATGATTTTTCAAAAACTTGTTTACTTAAATCTTTAATTATAGTATATATAGATATCTATTTATTTATTTTATCCACAAATTGATTACAAATTACTTAAATCAATTAGTTTGTCACTGATTTTAACTCATAATTCATATGAACTTAAAATTAAAAAAATTTTTGTTCAAAAAATAACTATAATTTAACTTTCTAAATTTTAGCTTCTTCAACAAGACTTTCAAATAAAATAAAAACAAATAAATTTGAATTTTTCATCCACTTATTATTGTTTCTTCTCTTCTATTATAAATTTCTTCAACTTACTTTGTACTTTTGCTTACCGTTTAGGTTGCATTGTGATTTGCTAGCCATCCTTCAAAAGCAAAAATAACAAAATTGTTAACATTTATTTGTTATTTATTTTTAAATATATGTTTATATAATCTTGTCAGTTATTGTTATGAACATATTTTTATTAGTAATTACTTTCATATATGTTTGATATATATTAATAAAATATAATGATATAACTCAAATAAAAATATATATATATAATTTTAGACTTTTAGTGATCCCCTCAAAATCAGATGTGAAATTTTGCCACTAGAAAGTTACATACTTGCTTTCAAGAAAATAGTTATACAAAGATTGTAAAACGTTTCTCTAAACATTCCCTTAGGTCTTTACATTAGACATGATAATTGCCTACATACCCAAATTACTTGAAAAGGGAAACCATGGTACATACATGAGATATAGATAATCAATCGTTATGTACAAAATTCCCAACTGCACTTCTTTGGAAAAAATCCACCGATTTAGTAACCGTAAGGACTTTCCTTCCTGAGGGTTTATCCACTAGTGAATCCAAGTATTGCCTTTGTCTTTGCCCGTTTCTGTTTTGTTGCCAAATAATCGCTTAAGACGTCAAGAAAGCATGATAAGAAAACTCAGCACCGTACTTGCACAACCATCAATTAAAATTTTTGGTTTTGTTTTGGATTTCTCAGATGTTGGAGCCATCAGGTTAGGCTCAGTCCGGGTCCGACCAGATTTTTTTTTTTTTATTTGCAACTATTAAGATTTAAATTTTATTAATTGAAATTAAGAGTTCAATACTCTATTAACATATCAGCTACTGTTGTTATTAGAGTTAGAGTTGTTGAAATTGAACATTTCAATTTCATTTAACACCAGAGTTGTTGAGTGTTTTGACATTTAGCTTTACCTCCATGCGAATACAATTTGTACAAGGTTTTTTGCACTGCCTGGTTATCATCAAGCGCCTTAGTTTGTCGTTAATTCGTTATTTGCAGCCTGGAGGATTCTGATAATGTTAGAATCCATCTGGAAAACCAGCTATCAACATATCAGTGACTGTTGTTATTAGAGTTAGAGTTGTTGAATTTGAACACTTCAATTTCATTTAAGTTAATACCAGAGTTGTTGAATGTTTTGACATTTAGCTTTACCTCCATGCGATTACAATTTGTACAAGGTTTTTTGCACTGCCTGGTTAGCATCGAGCGCCTTAGTTTGTCGTTAATTCGTTATATGTAGGCTGAAGGATTCTGATAATGTTAGAATCCATCTAGAAAACCAGCTCCGACGCCGAATCTAGCCGATTCAGTATTCGTTGAGGAGGCATTTGCACTGATAAGTGGCGTTTCTCCTCACAAGGACAGCAGCTCTACCACAATTGGTTTTCACGAGTATTATTTGTTAGTAGTTTAAGACGTGATGCATCTTACATTAGAAAATTTTAATTATTGATGCATAAAATTAATTTTTATATTAATTTTATTCATATTTTAAATAATTATATTTGAACAGAAATAATTATTATATGACAAATAGTTATAACTATTTGAAAATAAATAAATTATTATTCATAAAGGTCATAACTATTTTAATTGAAGTTTATGTTTATTTATTAATTAGATATTTTAACATAATCATTTTTACTACTTCTACTTGAAAAGTTTTTAGATTTTATTGTATCCTAAAAGCATAATTGTCTTTAAGAAAAAGTTCTTCATATCTCAAAACCAAATTTTTTTTTATTATTTCTATTCTTTTATTTATTTTTCTAACAATTTTAAAGGCAATTATGAAATTCATATTTCGCATGAGAATGATAAAAAAAAAAAAAGAAATTGACAAAGTTGATAAAATCGACTTTTGAAACAATAATGGAAAGCTTCAATTATCCAAATAGTTTCTTAGTGAAATAAAATACAAGCTAAGTTTCATGTTATTATCTTTCTAATTTTTATATTATATTAAAAGAATTAGTCACTAAAGGGGTTTTGGTTGTATTTTATTACGTACAGTGTTAAATTTAGACAGTTATTTTGGTGTATTTCGTATAATTATGATCAAAATTGTAGGTATTATGGATTCCAAATAACATAATTCTCCTTCTATTGAACATGCACAAGACACACCTGTAGGCCAAAAAAGAAAAGGAAAATGGACGAAATAAACAAACTAAAGTGAGTGACATAAAAATTCACGTAGACTTCAATCAATGTGGACAGCCTGTGTCTGATGGAGCTGCCAAGTTGGCTACTTATATTGGTGCCATCATTTGTAGTAGCATTTCAATTACGTACACCAATTGGCGACAGATTCTTGATAATCTAAAGGATGTTATATGATAGTTGGTTATGGTATGTTTATTCAACTATTTCATAAAATTTGTTAAATGATCATTTAATTGAAATTCAATGTGTTCATACTAATTGTGTTAAATTATTTATGAACGGTTCAATGTCTCAATTGACTATAAGAAGCTTATGTTGCAATCTGCTGGGAAAACATTCAGAGACTTTAAAAGTAGATTGACAACCCAATATATTTTACCACTCATTGATCAAAGTGATGTATTGGTTGTTCAACCTACGTTATATGCAGATGTTATAAATGTTGAAGATTTGAGAAATTTTATTCGAGATCGGCTATTAGAAGATTTCTCAGTACGTAAACCCATTACCCAAAAAATTGTTTATAAGATTTTATGCAATATATTCAATCTTTATATTTGATTGACATAATTTTTTTTTTTTTTGTAGAAAATCAAAGAAAACCAAAAAAACATTCGAGCCAAACAAATATATCACCATCGGACAGTGAAAAAAGGATATACAAATGTGAAGTATGAGCTTATAAGTATTCGCACACTTGTTTTATACTCATAAATGAATATTTATGAACATTCATTTCATAGATTCTAATTCTTATATTGCGGTAATTTATTAGGAATCAGTGAACTCTAGCACTAAAGTTTCTAGATGGGATATCTAAAAAAATGGACATCTACGGAATGATGGATCTTTGCAGATGAAGCAATCGAACAATTGGCTAAAAAGATTAAATGTATAACTACCTGTTTAGTATCATGTATGATTGGTATTGTGGTTGTATGCATGACTCTATACTAGCTTGTATAGATTTGTTATTACAATCCATCTTATTATTATCTTTCTGGATGATTATGCTGTCAAAATTAAATTCAATGAACTGAGTAACCCAGTATGGCGAAGATCCATTATTTTTAGCATTAGAAGCTAATCCATTATTTTTAGCATTAGAAGCTAAAGAAAGGCTTGATCGAGTTCGTGGGATTGGTAAATTTATGTTACCATCAAAGTTTTTTAGTAATCAACCTAAAACCTCTTGAATGACAAACATACAATATGAAGCAATCATTGAGCAACAACAGCAACGACTTGATGACTAGGAGCAACGTCTCAATGAGCAATAGTAAAGGCTCGCTGCTTTTGAGGCCATGTTGGCAGCAATGTAGCATAGCATGCTTCTAGACTAGTCGGATAGCATCATCTGTCTAGAACAAGCTTACATTGCAAGTCAGGCAAGGAACCCAAATTTTGCTACCAGCCATGAAGTATGATTTTGTTTATAAGTTTAATATTAATTTGTTTATTATATATATTTATTTGGTTTTAATACTTATATTTTATTATATATTATAGTAGGATGTTAGGACTTAGAGTATAACCTTTGTTCAGGCTACCATGGATGAGTTATCTAATTATTCACTTAATCATTTATCTAAAGCAAACTGTATAACCATTGAGTTTGGGGAAGGGTTATTTGATAAACCATCATTTTCTTAAATTGGTGTAGATGAGGTTAAAGAATTTTGTAAACTAGATGAAATATCAACTGTTGATATTGTTGCTTATATGAGGTTAACTTATAAATACAAATATGCAAATTCAATATGTATTAATCTATCTTATAGTATATTACTAACTAACATTGTTGATTGTTATCGTACAACTTTCTATATAGAGAGATCAATGCAAGACAAATGACCCACAGATTTAGATTCATTGACCCTAATTTCATTAGTGAGCAGAGTGGCACAGTTGTTTTTCATGCTAATCATGTGATTGAATGCATAAAAAAATCAACTGATTATTATTTGCTTCCGTATAATGCGTAGTAAGTTATATTCATACAAATAATTATTCCAACCTTACTTGAATTTGATATGATGCCTAATTTAAGTATATCATTCTTATTATTTTGCAGTCATCATTGGCAACTTATTATGATTGATACCAAATCCTTAACGTCATACTTACTTAATTTAGCCCAACCAATAGCAATGCTTAACCCCAAAATTTAAACTTTTATAAAGAGGTATTACATATTATTATATTATATATCTTTTATTTCTTCATAAGTAATTTTATTTATGTATTAAATAATTTTTTTCTTTTAAATTTAGGGTAATATCTGCATTTGATAAGAAAGCAAAGACAAAATAGGTGTCATTACCAATAAATGTGAAATTTATTCTTTTATGCTAAGTTTGTGTAGATAAATATTTCTTAAACCCACTAAATTTAATTTTCAGGTACCTTGTCAACCCAAATATACTGAATGTAGATATTATGTCTTTCGTTTTTATGCAAGAGATAGTTTTATATGATTTTAGAACCACACTATTCAAGGTTAGTATAAAATTTATAAAGTCATTATATCTTTAAAAAAATAAAAATACAAAATTATGTTCTCGTTTATTAACATTTACTTCTGATTTTTTTTAAATGAGAGAGTAAAGAAAGCTTCACGGTAGAGGAACTTGATGAAGTCCGTAAAGAGTGGTGTGAGTATGTATTATCATTTATTGATAACCTTGAGGTTGGACATTGTTGGTTGAATGTAAATATATGATGATCATTTGTTATAATGTTTTAAACATGCCATGTTGAATGGATAATTTAAGTTTGTAGATTGGGATATTGGTCTAATATTATTGGTATATATTTGTTTTATATGAATACATATATATTGAGTACGATTATTTGAGAAAAATATATTAATATGACAATGTTATCAATTTTAAATTAGGATATATGGTCAATTTATTGAAATACAACAATGTTTATAATATAAATTCCAAAATGTAATTTATAATATCACATTTATAAATCAAATGTTTTATGGGCATAAACTTACAATTGACTTCAAATGTTTTCTAGGCATAAAACTATAGCTGACTTTACATATATAATTAAACCAAAGGTTATTGATGGGATTACTGAAGGCATTTTTAGCAAGAAAATACCTTGAATAATTCCTAACAAAATGTTATTGAAGGCGTTTTAAACCAAAATCACCTTTAATAATCCCTAATAAAAATTTATTGTGTAGATTATTAAAGGCATTTTGGGCCAAAAATACCTTCAAGAATCTGTTCTAACTTTTTTGTATGAATTATTGAAGGTATTTTTTATCAAACTACTTTCAATAATCCCTTATAAAAATTTATTAATTAGATTATTAAATGTGTTTTTGGCCAAAAACGCCTTTAAGAATTTATTTCAAATTTTTTCTATGGATTATTAAATACCTTTCTTTGCCAAAAACACCTTTAATATTCTCTCTCCAAAATTTTTTAAATAGATTGGTAAAGGCGTTTTTGCCTAGAAAATGCTTAGAATAATCCCTTACAAATAATCCCTTCAAAAACTCAAAAAAAGCTAAAAGAAATGATTGAACCTACGATCTTATGGTTAACAACTGTACGATCTTTAAATTTTGATAGGATATTTGCCACTGACCCTTTTGTTTTTTACTTTTTTTGTTTTTTTTATTAATTATTTTTTGTATTTTTTGTTTAATGGTTTTTTCTTTTTTTCTTGTTTTGTTTTTTGTTTAATATTTAATTAATATCTTATTTAATTTTAAATTAAAAAATAAATAATAAAATAAAAATAAACTTGGATAAATTGGTGTCTACATTGCACTTTCTATTCATAGAAAAAGAATGATTTGATGTTTTTTCATGAATTATTTTTATCATCGCATTTCAAATTTATATAAATTGTATTGTTACATATTTTATTGAATATATGTCTAAACGAATACAGTCACTTGAGATGCAACGGGAACTTACATTTAAAGACGTTTTCAATCATAGTCACAAATGTTTAAGAGGATGTGGTGATTTCATTAACAACAAGTCCAAAGTTATTAGCATATGTGACTTTTCAATGACTTTATGAATGTTTTCAAATTGCTACCTTACTTTATTGAAATAGATAATGTCTTGTATGTTTTGAGATGCAAAGACTTTATGAAAAGTGAAAATTATTGCATATTTTATTTTGTGATTCTTCTTGTGTATTGTAGTTGTTGATGAAAAACTTTGTGATTCGAAATTTATTTCTTAAAAAATTTATAATGTAACATGACACACTTGGAGAATGTTAGATGAATTGGTGATGCCCTGTCAACCAACCATTACCTTTTAATAGTTGAGTAATTAAAATTAATAAATTTCTAAAATGTTAGTAACCTAAATCATAATTTTTCATAGTTTGATAATCAAAATAAAAAATCACAAAAACTTTAGTTGCTGCATGTAGTTTACTCTAAAAGTTAGTCCAATTGGTAAAGAGAATACCTTGAAATCGAGACTGGATCTTTGTGTGGAGAATTTTGAAAATAAAATTTTAAAGTCATGTTTGATGCATAAGATAATAGATAAGTTTGGATAATAATCATTTTATATTATATTTGATTTGTATCTAAAAATGAGATAGGATTACAATGAGGATTAATCATCTTTTTGATATAAGATGATTCAATACTCTCAAATAAAAAGAATTATTTTTAATTTATAGAATTAAATTTATATGTCCTATTATATTTTTAAAAATTGCATCAATAATTTTAATTGTATAAATTTTGAGGAAATATAATTTGGACCAATAAATAAATTATCATCTCCTAATCTTTATACACATCAAACACAAGATAAGATAATATTATTTAATATAATTTTATTCATAATATTATTTTATCTTATTCTATTATAATATCATATACCAAATTAGATTGATGTTAAAGAGTGCACTTTTAAATTCTTTTGAGGAAGATATTAAATTCTAGTAAAACCTCAAGATACCCCAACTGTATTATCAAAGAAAAAAATTCAAAACTGAATTGACCCAAATTAATTAAAAACAACTCAAAAGATTGGATATATCCAAATAATCCAACTTAACTGACCCAATTCATTTTTGCCTTGTATTAGTTCGTTCTGGAGCAAGACTAGTTGAAGGACGTGTGAGTTAATGTTCAAATTACTTGACTCGTTTAATAAACAAGTTTGAACTGCTAGTACTAAATTGCTTGAGTAATTTGTGGCCCTAATTGATTGATCTCAAAGTTCTTTCTAGTGGAAGACTTCGTTCCCATAATTAGACCTTTTGGTCTATTTGTTCTCAATCAGGTCAGATCAGGATACTCCCTCAAAAACGAACAAAATACTATCCATCATAAGGCCATGCTCACCTCGCAAGCTTGAATAATCCTTTTCAACTCATATAACATTGGCATAATTTTGGATCTATTGGCTACAATTTTAATTTTCAGCAAACCATCATCAACAATTAACACTGCTGAAATTAAAAATCTGACTTTTTGATAGCCATGGTGAAGCAATTGCTACATGCCACAATTCCTTTCCATGGTATTCTCTATCGATACCGAGGCTGTGGCGGAGGCGATTGTTTCTAAAACCAACCCCGGGACTTCATTTTTTTTTTTAATGATAAACGAGTCTATAACCTTGTTCTCATGGGAAATTTATTACTGCTAGTTTCCAATCAAATTGATTCAATTAATCACTAGTTAAATGTAAGGCTAACACAGTTCCCAGATTTCCGAGTCCTCCCCACAAATACAATATCTATGGCAAGACAAATCCCAAACCTGGTGTTACCATAGAGAAACAAAAATATATATACATATATATATATATATATATATATATAGAGAGAGAGAGAGAGGGAGTGACTTAGTAATAGTAGTAGAATTAGATGCAATGACATTATTTTATTTAGAACAAGTGGAAGAACAGACACACAGAAATCATAAACAATAGGGAAGAGGTGCTAGTAAAATTAAAGGCAAATTACACACAAACGAAAAGCGAGCTAACCAGATATTCAGATTGAAAAATTTATTGCATTACTCCAAGTAGTTACTTAGGTCAAACCACTAAATTATTTACAGTCTATCAATTCAATATTTGTGTAAGAATGAAAAGGCAATTTTTCATTAGCATCGGATAAGGTTGAAAGTATTTTATGTTTGCATTGTAGGATTCTGATAACGTTAGAATATAAGTTAATCCAGATCCGAATCCACATCTTATCGTTCAAATCGTTTAAAGGAATTCACTGAATGGTTTGTCTTCTCAAAGAGCTTAGGAATTTGATTTAAATATCATTAAAAACATCAGTGCTAACGCCAGATAAAATTGAAAGAAACCTCTTTTCTTCTTAGAACTTGTCTGCTTCTTTGTTTCTTTGTTTCTCCCCACCACTTACTATGCAATTCAAGATGAGAGAGTTGCCCACTTTATAGAGGGAGAGAAATTATTATTAATTAAGGAATTAATTAATGGCAGATACTTTTACTCTATGATTCTAAAAAAATTAGAAAAGAAGAGTTTATTTTAATTTGATGCTCTGTTAATGTATAGATGATGCTATATCCTATTGGTAAACCATTTAATAATATTTCATTAAAAACTAATTTTAAAATTTTAAAAATTAAATATTTTTAATTCTAAAATATATTTAAAATTTATTTTTTAAGAAGTATCATTTTATAATTCACAGATCATATGTAACATATGTGTTATATATATACTGATAATATATCAAATATAAATTTAAAAAAAAAAAACTAATATTTTCTTGATTATTTGAAAAAATGATAGATTTGAAACATATTCTTTGAGTTAATTTTTATTAGTTGAACTTTGAAAACCAAAAGCAAATTAAATTCATTAATATACTAAAATTCTAGGCATCCAATAAGTGTTCAGATCATGAAATAGGAAATGACATAAAAACCAAGACATGGTTTATAATGTAAAAAGTAACGGTGATTTAATTAATCCTCAAAGTCAATGAGTTGTTCAGACATTATTTACTTATTAATTCGATCATTTGTAATTAACATGTGAATTCCTTTCTATTTGCCTTTGAATAAAAGTTGTTAATTATTAGGGGGAAAAAAATAAGCAGCTAAAATGAGTCATATACTTAAATCAGGAACCAAGCTATGGCTCGAATGAGGACAACATTCCTATTAAATAAAAGCTTAAAAGCAAAAAGGAAACGCAAGACATCATGAAAAATATGATATATAGAATAAATTAAATGAGTTTTTGGTATAAGATGATACATTTAAAAATTATAGTATGTATTCAATAATTATATCATTTTATTTTATAACAATTTAAAATTTTTACATGACAGTGATTTTAAATCACCGGGATGACAAAATCAAAATATTAGAGAAGTGATTTAATTTCTAACCTAAAAATGAAAAAGTTTTGTTATCATTAGAAAATAATTTTTAATATTAATTTTCTAATTATTTTATTTTCACAAAAAATATAATTAACATTAAACCAAGAAACTGGCCGCTAATTTTTTTTTTGAAAAAGGTTTTTTTAATCACTAATTTTAAAAAGATTTTATGTTATAAATTTATATTGATTAGAAAAAAGATAATGAATTTATCTAATATTTTTTTAGAAATTATTTTTATCAACATTGATTTATATTTTGTAGTTTTCTATAACATAACGTTTAACTAGTTTATAAATTCGTAATTTAATAAATATTTAATATTTTACTTTTTTTGCTAGATTGTTTTATATATTTTGTATTATATGATTTATTTTTTCATATAATATTAAATATAGTGATTTAAAAATATGAATGATTTATAATATTATATCAAATATGATAATTTAAGATCACTGGTGATCAAATTATTTTAATGATTTTATCATCATAATAATTTTGAACATAATATCAAATGCTACCAAAATGAAAAAAGAAAAATGTTAAAATTACAAAGAAAATTACAGAGGAAGATGGTGTATAATGTCTTCACCTAGCCTTCGGCCTTGGCTTGGGCCAGTAGTTGAGATAGAACAATAATTAAGACAATTATCTTCTATCTACATGTCAGCTATATATATTACATCTCTTTTATAAAAAAACAAAGAAAGATTTATGCCAAATGAATCATTATTTTTTTTCAAAAAAAAAATTCAAATCCTTAGTTCAAGTTTAGGTATCTAGAATTTGGGATAAAAATAAGATGGGGCAAGTGATGAAAATTAATTGCCAAGATAAACAAAGGAAATCATGACGACCATAAGAAGGCCAAAGGATTAATAAAACAAAAGAATAATCCAAAAAGAACTGAAAAAAAAAAAAAATAAGAAAGTTAAAAGTAGAGGCGTCCACCGGTTAGATTACTTGCACGTGGGTTTGGTTAAATTCATGTAGAGTGCGACACCATTTTTTAAGGTTCATAAATCATGATATTTTATTAGTGAATAATATTTTTATTTAATTTAATTTTGAAATATATTTAAAAACATTCAACTATTAATATAATTTTTCATATTTTAATGTTAAATAAAAATGAGAGGACTAACCAAATTAAAATTTAAAGTTTTTTTTAATATATAATATTAAATATTTAACTTAAAATTAATTGATTGAAAATAAAATGACTCAAGTTAAATATAAAATTATAAAATATTAGATATTTATGAAGATAACATCACACTAACAAGGCTTCATCACGTGTAAATAAAGATAAAAAAAGTGTATCACATGATAAATTTAAAAAGGACAACGAAAAGAAATCTTAATTTTGATATAATCAAACTTAAAACTAATTGGTAGTAAGTTGAGTCAAAAGGCTTAATTTTAATATAAAATTATAATATATTAAATATTTATTAAGATAACATCACACTAATAAACTCTGATTACGTGTTGGTAAAGATGAAAAAAACCTATCACGTGACATATTTGAAAATGACAATGAAAAGAAATTTTGACTCTAATATAATTGAATTTAAAATCAATTGACAGTAAGTTGAAGGATCCAACTTAAATATAAGATTATAAAAAATTATAAATTTATTATATATGAGATAACCTACTTTAATAGGATCTCATCATGTATAGACGGAGATAAAATAAGCATTGAATGTAAAATATTTAAAAAAGGCAACAGAAATAAATTTTAACTTTGATATCATTTTAAGTGTTCAATTTAAAACCAATTGGTAATAAGTATAAAGGCTCAACTTGAATATAAAAATACAAAAAATTATATATTCATTGATACGTGATAACATCACACTAATATATAAAAGGCCATAATTTAAAAATAAAAAAATAATTTTAAATTTTAAAAATTAAATTTATTAAATATCATCTCTTTAAAATAATTATATAAATAAATTAAAATAAATTTCAAATTCAAATTTTAAGTTTTTGAAGCATCACTCTAAACCTACTCAATAATAAACGACTCTATATGGTTGAAAGTAGCTCTAAACTCTATGTTGCATAGAGATTCTAATTAATATAACCATCAGCAATAAATTTACAAATTCAACAATGGCAGTGATAAACTCAAGAATAATTAAATAGGGGAATTTTTTTTAATAAATTTTTATTATAAAAATGTAATTATTTAAATAAAAATAATATTAAAAATGATGGGATTTGATTGAAAATAGAGTATTGAGATCTGTCTCATTAAAATATATTTAAATTAATTAATTAATTATTAAATACATATACAACAATAATTTAATATTACTTGTGAAATTTAAAATACTCATTGTAAATATAATTTACATTTTTAATTTAATTTCAATCTACCAAAAAAATTCAATCTCATGAGAGTAAAAGGGTTCTTTAGACAGCAGTTATTATCACTTTTGGTATTTATAATGCTTTTATTTTCTTAGTTTTTAATTTCTCAAGTATAGTTATAAAATAATAAAATAAACAAAAAATATTTAATTAAATGAGAAATTATAAAAGATATATCATACTAAATTCATTTCATGCAAAACATGAATTTAAATTTTCATTTAAATTCATTAAAAGCATTTAAACATATTTTTTACTCTTTTATTTCCAAAACAAAAAGGAAAGCACACTAAAATAAGAACTAAAAGATTTTCTAACTATCAGAAAAGATTCTTCATAATAAAGTAATATATATTGAAGTCTTAATATCAATAATTCTGATTTAAATTTTTAAATATATATATATATTTTTATATTTAAAAAAGGGGAAACATTTTGTTTATGAATTTGGTGTGAAGCAGTTCAAAGTTTGGCACAACAAACCTATGAAACTTTTTGACTTTATCCTATCTCTTCATTCCAAGAAATAATTAAAGAATAGTAAATATTTCACCAACTTTTTTAACGTAAAGCTGGAAAGCGAAAGACATGAAACATATGATACATATAATTAATCAAAGTAGTTAGAGATCATACTAATGAAATAGGAAAAAAAAATATGGCAATACTGACTTCCCTTAGTCTTTGGTCTTAATCCTTTTCAATAATATTTTTTCAGTGTCTTCGATTATAGGATCCAACGTTTGGGTTAAGATGAACGAAGGATAGAAAGAAAAGAACCAAACCCCATTATTATATACCTCTTTTACAATTTTATAAATAAAAACATGCAAAAGATGGAGGGCAAGTAGGTATCTGTTACCATCTGTTCTAAAATTTAAGATAAAAAAAAAAAAAAGAAAAAGTAAAATTACTCCGGCATACCTGTTTACAACTTTGAGATCTTTTGTTTCTTGTGTTAAATAACGTTGTCCTTTAAATTTTGAGTTTATTTTTCATATACATTGATAATGAAAATTTTTAATTTTATAAACGGAATTAAAAATTATCATATACCTTTTTTTTATATTTTTATTGTACTTTAATATAGATATATAATTATGTTAATCCTTATAATGATTAAATTCCACTATTAGTAGATATGATAGTTATTTTAAAATTTTTAGTATTATTTTTTAAAAAATTTATTTTAAAAGACTAATACATATCACATTTTTTTAAATTAATTTTTTATTTTTTTAATATACTATACACCAGCCTATAAATTCCTTTAACATAGTCTTCTAAATCATTTTTTAGGGAAAAAGGTGAAAAAAGAAGAAGCTTAAGAAACAATTTAGGAAATTCAAATTGATCAAATCAATCAATTATTATTCTTAATAATTATGGTTTTTTTTATTAAATTCAATTAGATTTTTGAAACATTAAGTAATTGCTACTTCCAAATTAATAGAATTTCATATTAAAGCCGAAGTTTTTTCCTAATCAGTATGCTTTTGCTTTTTGATTTTATATATTGATTTAATATCATGAAAGATTTTTAAATTATAATGTAAATATTGAATATGATATATGAATTATTAATTGATAATTAATGTGATATTTACTTCTAACGTAATTAATTTTAAATAATAATACATAACGGAGAAATAATTTTTAAAAGTATCATATTAATTAATAGATTTATAATTTATATATCATATTAGAGATTTTTAAAATTTAAATATTATATTAAATATTTTACTATATAATTTAAAAAATCATTCATGAATTAACTTTTTATTTTTAAATCTTTACCGTATAAAAAACATTTGATTATGTTTGGTTTAATGAAAATACTAAGGAAATATAAATAAATTTATTGCATTTTTTTCATGTTTGGTTAACATGAAAAATAATGAGAAAGTTTTTAATAAGGAAAAATCAACGAAAATTTATAATAATATTTTCCCCTAAAAAAATAACGAACAGAAGGAAGGCCTGAGGGAGAATTTTTTGAGGCTCCGCTTCACCTCTGACATGACCGGCTATCGTTTTGCTCTGTTTTGTTTTTGATTTTGATTTTGCGTTCTATGCTTCTTTGTTCTGCTTTCAAATTCCATATTTCTTCTTGGCTATTGCTTTTTAAGTTGGATGGATAAGGTGGGGTTCATGAGTATTTTACTTAAACTTGCTTATTTTGTTAGTTATTTCATATTTGTAGGTGGCTTGAGTTTTATTATTATTATTATTATTATTATTATTATTATTATTATTATTATTATTACAGAAGATATAATTTAAATTAATTATATAAATAGAATGTTAAAAAAACAATCAATTTAATGTTCATAATTATTTCATATTTTTCTTTTGCTTTATTATTGAATAATCTATATACTTATTTTCCTTGATTTGTCCAAAAAACATAAGGAAATTTATTTTTTTTCCTTCAATTTTTAATCAAATTTTCTTTTCCTTCACATTTTGTTTGAACCAAACAAGGTTGTCCTTTTTATTTATTTATTTTCGTTTTACCTTTCAGTAGGATAAGCGATTAAAACAAGAAATTTTAAAAATTTTGACAACTAATTGGGTAATTTATCATTTAATTTTTTATCGTATTTTGTATACATATAATATTAAGGTACACAATGAAAACCAGCTTCACCTCAACTCATAAATCTTCTGGCCAAAAGCAGACCGATAAATCTCACCCACAAATCTTAGAATTCTAGCTCGTAACTATGTCTTGAACTCTAACTTTAATTCTTACTTATTATTATCCATTTGGATTACATAAAATCTAAATTAACTTGGCATTGTGAATACAAGTAAATAAAAGACTAAAATAGTAAAAGAGCTCATAAATTTTATTATTTTATTTAGTTAAATTTTTATATTTTTATTATATCCAAATAAGTTATTATTCTTTAATTTATATTTAAGTATGACTTTATTTCAAATAAAAAATTTATTTATGGTAAGAATTTCTTTAGGTATAAATAAAAAATAAAAATTTATTTGAATATAAATTAAAATTTAAAATTTTATTTAAATATAGTAAAAATATAAATATTTATCTAAATAAAATAATAAAATTCAGAGTTTTTTTTATTATTTTAACCCAAAAACCTAAAACACAAAAGACTAAAATTTGGAAGTCCAACGGTACAATTTGGGCCGTCTAATCTCAAAGCCATATAGCAAGAATGTGAACCTATATATACACAAATTGAAACAAGTCCACCGGATAAAAATCAGCCTCAAGGAAACGACGACGTTGTCTCTCCTTATCCATGATCGCTTCCCCATAATTTATCCTTCCAAAAACACAACCATAACTTTTTTTGGCTAAAAAGAGATAAAGGTTCTTGTTGCTCATCAAAACACAAAAACATCACGTATCATTCTGCAAGATTTCTGAGACCAAAATAAGGAACTCAATCAGGTAAAGAAAACAAAAAAAAAATTTCTAGGGTGGAGTAGGAAGATCATATCTGTTTGGTACAAAAATCTGGCTGCCTTAGTCAACCATTTAAGCACATCCCTCCATTGATTGATTTGCCACACAATCTATTGCCTTATTTGCTGTTCTTTTAACTAAACTAAACTGTTTTTCTTTATTTAATAACATCAAGCATTCAAATACCACCTTACTATACTTCTTGCTAACTGCCAATTTCACACCTGCATGCCATAGCTTCTACTGTTAGCTGTTAGAGCAGAATCCACCTTAATCTCCAACAGTTAGTTTGACCTTGTAAAACTTGGGCCTTATCTATTTGTCTTCCAACTCATAAAACCCAAATAAGACAATTTTTATTTTTTATTAAAATATTCAAAGTTCAAGAAAAATGAAAAATGAGTCCGAATTATGCAGGATGCAGCTGTCAGGAAGTATTTCACCTATAATTATTTTATTACAATATTATGATTATTAATTATAATAAAAAATTATGTAAGATTTCATCACTTATAAGTATACAGGTTTCATATAAAATTTTGATTGACTCTACACAATTTTAAATTATGTTTGGTTAATTATAATATAATAATTGTAAGTGATATGTTTTCAATAATTTTTTTTTATATATTTTGGTATAATAGTCAGTATCTCTGGTTATGTTTGGTATATAAAATAATGAATAAAATAATATAATAATTATTTTATATTATATTTGATTTATATCTAATTGAAAGATATAGGATTACAAGAAATATTATCATCCTTTTGGTATAAGATGATTTAATCCTTTCAAAATAGAGATAATTATTTTTAATTCATAGAATTAAACTTATATGTCTTATGATACATTTAAAAATTACATCAGTGATTTAAATTGTATAAATTTTGAAAAATGATAATTTTGATCAATAAATAAATTATCATATCTTAATCGTTATGCATATAAAAAATAAGATAGGATGGTATTATTTAGTTTAATGCTATTCATAATATCATCCTATTCTATCTTATCATAATCTTATATATCAAATATGACTTCTATCTACTATATATAGTTAAAAGTAAACTTTTACATATCCAAAATCTCTTCCTCAAGGTTGCCAATAATGGCAGCTAGCCTTGAGCTTTCACTCCAAATTTAGGAAAAACAAGTCAAGGTCAACTAATTAACTCTGCAATATGCTCATACCCTTTATCTCTCCAAATGCTTTACCCAATAATTTGCAATAAGTTTTTTCCTTTTGGTTTTGCTGGTCATTGATTAAATTAAACAAGTCTTAGCACTTACACCTCTTTACCCATTCTATTCTTTCCTTCTTTTTTTTTCATTGACATTGTAAACACTTAATTTTGTCTAAGTCAATTTTATACTTGATTTCTATGAGTCGATTTGAGTCGAAAGTGTTTTAATTGAATTAAACTCGATTGAACTTTATTTCGAATTAATCATTTTTTATTTTTTTTCATAGGCTTAAGTTTAATTTAATTTTATTATTGAGTCAATTTTGAATTAAGATATGAAGGCCCAATTAAAAGATTCAAAGTCTAAGTGTGAGTCCAAACTTAATAATGAAGGGCCAATCCAATTTCATTTGATTTAAGGCTTGACTTAAGTTTTTTGAACTTGAAATTCTAATAAAAATCCAAATTTTAATATTTTATTTTTGAGCCCAAATTCATTGTTTTTAGGATTAATTTAATTACATTAGAATTAATTTGATTACTTTAGTTAATTAAAAGTCATCAAAAATAAAATCAAAAAATTAAAATGAGGGTCGACCATCTATTTGATTTTCACCCTCTTTTTCCCTCTTTGCTTTTCCAATTTTTTTATTTTCACCATCCTTTTACCTACTCTCTTCTATTGTCTTCTAACCTAAATTAATCTAACTCCTCACCCCAAATGTAGCAACCATTGCTGCAATATTAGTCCAAAAAACCCAATCATCTTTTTAGAGAAATGATCCAATTTACAAGCAACATGAAGCATATTTCTAAAAAGGGGGGAACCACAGAAAAATAATATACAGAGAGGATCCGAGAAGAAGGAAAGAAAATTTTTTAAGTTACAACATCCTATCCTTAGCCCTTTGATCGACCCGGCACCCAATCCCTACTTATGATCCCCATATCTTAACAATAGTCCCCTACCATCGAATCCCTCACCATAGTCAAAACCCATACCACCAATCACCATTTTCGACACTACTATGACTATTACCCCTATTGTCAACCAAAAATCATCATCCCTAAGCAAGACCTGAAACTCAATCCAATGCCTCTACAAACTAACAAAAAGCACCTCAATCAACAACAAACCTACACTAGCCAAAATCTACCAACAGACAACAAAAAACTTTAACAAAAAAAATAAACGAGTAAAAGCCCCAACTGACAGCCACTTTTTGCTCTGCCTAGAATTGACTATCCTTCATTTATTACAACCCCAACCATTCGAACCAAAAAAACCTTTGCTCTCTAAAAATCAAAAACCACCCAAAAAAAAAAAACCAATCTTCCCAAGAAGGGGAACCTCAGTAAAGCAAAAAAATTACGAAAATTATTAGAAAACCAAAAAAGAGAGAGAGTGTGTGTGTGTGTGCCACAGTTTTGGTAGCTTTAAAAGGGTTTTGGGCCTTGAAAGAAAGGGGAAGAAGTTATCATTTAGGGAAAAAAGAAAGAAAAAAAAAGGGGGGAAGATAGGTGGGCTGAATGGTGGTTAGCGATTAGTGGTTAGGGAAGGCCCAGATTTGGTGTGGGAAGGAAGAAAAAGAAGAGAAGAATGAAAAAAAAAAGAAAAAAAAAGAAGGAGTCATCAATGTCGGTAGGGAGAAAGGGGAAGAAGGTCATTTAGGGAGAGAAACGAGAAAGAGAAGAAAGAAAAAAGGAAAAAAAAAAGAGATGAAGACTAGTCATACCCGACGTGATCTAACCCGCCCTAAAAAATCAACCCATGATCCACTAGAGCCCAGACTCGACCTAACCACACAACTAATTAGGCCCGAATTTGTTTTGGGCCTTGGATCTTTAGGCCCCTAGCTTGGTGTTTATTTGATTCTAAGCCTTCGTATTAAGCTCTATTGGGATACAAATTCTTCATTTTGATTAATTTTATTGCATGTTTGTTCCTTTTTGTCTCATATATGTGTTTTTTTAAGAATTAAAAACTGAAAATGCTTGTTTTACTATTTATTTTTTAAAATTTTTGAGATGGAATAATTATTATTGTTATTTGAAAAATAAAAGATAATATTTTTAAGTAAAAAAAAAATGATTTTAGAGACCTTGTCTAGACATTAAAGAGAATTTAAATCATATTTTTAAGTGAAGGATTAATTTTTTCAAATTCCATTTAGATATTAGGAAATTAAAGAAAATTTCCATCACAAAAATAAATAAAAATTAAAATTTCTTTTATCCTTGATTTTATTTCAAATAAGAGGTAATGATAAAAAATATAAGATTAAATAAGATAGGTCAATTTGAATAATTGCTTGTATTCACCTTAGCTATTTTATCTCATATTGCAACATGTCCTAAAATAAAAATGTGAATTAGTCAATGATAATTTTGAAAATTAATTTTTTTAATGGTTAATAGTTATTCCTTAAATAATCGTTGAAACTCTGTCTAGATATTGTAAGGCTTTTCAATAATTACTTTTTATGAAGAAAAATTACACTAATTTTTAAGGAATATCATGCAAATTCTAAATAAAGAAAAACTTTCTAAAATTTCACTTAGATATTGAAGAATTAGGAAAGATTTTGAAATTAAGGGTTTTTATTTTATTCCTAAGTAAACAAATAAAGTTTAAATTTGTATTAGATAAATTTAATTAATTGTTTACATTTTAATTTGCATTCACTCCATTCAACTACTTTATATGATATAAGCTTGTATTCCTTTACTTTAAAAAAATTTTAATTAATAAATAGCAATTCTTGGAAAACTATTTTAAATAAAAAAAAACTAATATTTCTAAGTAAAAATAATTTTTGGGATTTGTCTAGATATTAGAGGGCTTCTTAAAAACTATTTGTATAACTAAAAGTCATATGAAGTTTTAGAAAGAATTAGTATGAAAGTCTAAAATTAAGAAATATTTTTCGAAATTTTGCCTAGATATAAAGAATTAGAAAATGTTTCGATACTAAAGATTTTCATCTTATTCCTAAATAAAAGGTTCTAAAAGAAAGATTTTTATGAAAAATAAAATTTAATAGAATCATTTTTAAAATATTAAAATTAAGACCGTTCAATAGTAAGGATAACATATGATCAATTAGTACCAATTTTTTTGGTACTGTGAGGTTGTTAATCTTTTTTCACACGTAACCGACTCTTAAACCCAACTTTGTTTTCATAAACCAAAATTATCTTTTTGATAAACTTTTAACTTGTTTTATTGTTTTATTAAAAAGATAAACTTTATGTGACCAATCGCATCTCTAAAAAAGATTGATGGTGATTCCTCTTATTTTGAAACCTAAAAATCATTATGATAGCTTGACGACTCCACTAGGAAAATCATTTTGTTAAGAGAGTCGACCAAAATTAATTATGTGTTATCCTAAATTTTGATTTAATGATCTTAATTAGTATTTAAATTTGATTTCTTTAATTTTGATTTTCTTAAAAAATAAATAAATAAGTGTTTTACATTGCATTTATATTTTGATTGTATCATTTATTTTATATTTATTTTATTATGATTTTTATATACTGTTCTTAATAAATGTTTAGGCATTTATAATAGGATTTGTAATAAAATGTTGATATGTTCCTTTGCACATGACCACATATGCATTGCATGTAAGAACTTTATACTCGACTCCAACCTTTTTAGGAGGAATGAAGTACTTACACTTCATAAGGTGAATTTCTTTGCAATGACTAGTGAAATACTCCTATTCAGATTAAACTCTTTCTATTTGTAACCTATCATGGGTGAGGATCAGAGTATCTTTCTCATCTATAATGGATGATGATGTAAGGAATAATTTGAGAATCTTTGGACATATAAATCCCTACCCAACATATAGTGAATCTTAGGGGGTCAGCCTAGAATAAAGCTATGTCAAACCTTTTGTAGAAATTATTTGAATTAGGATATGTGAGGAACATTCTGATAAAAACTGCATTTATGGGTAATAATGGTACGAATAAGACTAAAATTAAAAAAAAAAAGAATAATAAAAGAAGAAAATATTTTCAAGAAATTTTCTTTTGGCATATAGTTCAATATGTTTAGTGTTGGTCCAAAATTTATGATCTTCAAGAAAAGTTTTGTAAAAAAATTTAGTATCATATAACAAAACAACCAAAAAAAAGAAAATTTTATCAAATTCTTTGTTTATTGGCAAAGTAAAAAAAATAAATAAATAAAACAAAACGAAAGAACAAAAATAAAATAGGAGAAAAAGCTTTAAATCCTAGTTATTTTATGTGATAAAAAATGTGTGTTTCTGAATTTTTTTCTCTTTTTAAAAAAATTTTAAAAAAAATTTTAAGTTTGAATGTAGTTTCATCTTTTGCATTTCATTTGATCCTTTTCCATATATTTTTATTATGCTTTTGAAGTTGGAAACAATAAAACAGTACATCAATCTTATTTCATGTACATCCTAATAAGATAGTACATGCACATCAAATTATGCACGCATCTTAATAGATAATACATGCATTCCATTTCATGAACATCATAATGAGATAGTATATGCATTCTATCTCATGCACATCATAATGAGATAGTACATGCATTCCATTTTCATGCACATCATAATAAGATAGTACATGCATTCCATCTCATGTGCATCTTAATAGATAATAAATGTATTTCATTTTATGCACATCATAATGAAATGTTACATGTATTCCATCTAATGCACATATTAACAATAGTGTCAATTTCATTAAATTTGCATAACATATGCATTACACTTTATGTAAGCATACCTTATCATGCATATAATATGTCAGTGCATTTTACTTAAATGTGTTTTATCAGTCATATACATGCATCTCATTATTCATGAAGTATGGCATTGTGCTTCAGTGATGTGGATTCATGAATGATATAATTTTGATAAAACATACATTGTACAAATCGCATTTCATATAAACACATCTCACCATGATTGTTACATAATGTTGTACCCCATGTATACACATTTACATAGGTAGTATGATTTTTATCACTCAGGCATATTATGTATGTAAATATTCATCTTTCAAGCATTCATCAACTTCAATAGTGTTTTGAACCAATCATGCATCCATGATCATGTCATGCACATTCCTCATCATGTAAAATAGATTTGATCTCGCTTCATTCAATGAATAAAGATTCAATAGTGCTAACTTCTGGTTAAATCTTTTAAGAGTAGTTTTGTTCCAACATGAAAAATCATAGGGTTAGAACAAAAAAAATTTGTACAAGATCAAGAAGAGATAAAGGAAAGGGTTATGGAAGCTTCACTATTTTAAAGACAGTTTCACCGAATCTGCAACAAGGTGGTATATTCATTTAGATCAGAAAAAAATTTATTTTTGGAAAGATTTGGCCAAGGCTTTTATTGCATAGTATAAGCATGTGATTGACATGGCTCCTATTAGATTATCCTTATAAAAAATGCAAAAGAGAGTCGATGAAAGCTTTAAAGAATATACTCAAAGGTGAAGAGATATAGTTGTCTAAGTATAAACACCTTAACAGAGAAAGAAATCACTGTTTTGTTCATCAATTCCCTAAACACTCCTTATTACAAAAAAATGATTGGGAATGTTTTTGAAAACTTTGTTAATATAGTGATTTCAGGAAAAATAGTAAAAAATACAATTAAAAATGGTAAGATTAAGTTAAAAGATGCAACTGATGTTAAAAAAGGTAATACGTCGAAAAAGAATGAAGAAAAGGTGTAAGTAATCATACTTGATAGGTATTTATCCAAAAACTTTATTCTATGCAATCCTTATCTTTTTCATCAACCCTATTTCTTTGTCATAGGCAATATCTTCCATAATCCATATCTTTGCTAACTAAGCCAGCATTTTGGCTTTCTAGCAAATCCCTATCCTCAAATGACCACTCATAATTTTATCCCTATACTTGAGCTTACTACTCGACCATTAATGAGCCAAAAAAATTCAAAAAATGAGCAAGAGAAACTTTCAGTCCCTATGTTTCATCCTTTGCCTATGTTAAAAGAAGGCTGGTACCTCACTCCTGTGCCTCTGAATATAACACCAAATCCATTGACAAAGAGTTATGATCCTAAAGGTACATGTGATTATCATATGGTAGCAATTGGCCATTCAACCAAAAAATGCAGGCAATTAAAAAAAATATTGAAGATCTCCTCAAAAGTAGTATTTTGACTTTAAAACTTATGAAAAATGAAAGTTGACGTTGTCCAATCATGGAATATGAAAAGTTGAGATATGAGAAGGGGTTTCAAGTCTTGAATGATCAAGATAGGATAATTCTCTTTTGAACCTTTAATATTTTATTTTATGTATGTCATGTACATGGTGTCACAGAAGTTACTTGGATTAATCTTGTT
The DNA here is from genome assembly GCF_002303985.1 of Durio zibethinus. The sequence goes on along the minus strand of NW_019167938.1, from coordinate 10,246,799 downwards.
AAAATTTATTTTTAAAAAAATGGATGCCTCAGAGTTTTTATATGAAATTTGTTTTTATGCAATTGTTCAAAATAAAACCCCACATGATGAATTCACAAAATAGAAAAAATTTAAAGTAAATAAAATAAATAACAAAAAAACAAGAAAAGACATTTTTCTTAAATAATGAACAAAAAGTCTCAAAAGAATTGCTGATCATTATAGACCAATCCTATTTTTCCTCTCGAATATTTCATGGCTAAGCCCATTTGAATGAAAATTACTTAAAAGCCTTAATACTTCAAGGAATATACATTTAAATTCCTTGAACTGTGCCTTCATTCGATCATATCATGACAAAAAAGATGATAATCTTTGCCTAGGCTATGAATAACAAAACGATTAATTTGAGATTTTTCTTGATGGATTTCTTTTGAAAGTTAAGGAAACCTGACATCTTTTAGGCTCTAGATGCTAGTAATTTGATATCTGTTAAGATTATGCTAGAACTTTAATTACAAAATTCACCCACTCAAATCATATCAAACGGCTTCAAACAAACTAGTCTTTCAATTCTTTATCAAAAATTACCTTATTCTTCATGTCTTAGGATACATTAACCACAAAGCATGATAGTTTATTATCATTGAGATAACCCAAATTCTAACCAATCCTTTTTATTAGTGAATGACACAAACAAGCTGAGATCCTAAACGAGTTCATTAAAGGTGGCATGTTAAAATGAAAGCATCTTTCATGTATTGTGATCTTGGTGAAGCAAATTAATATATGAGTTATGGAGGCATGTGATAAAAAAAAAGAAAGAAAAGAAAGTAAAACAAAAATGATTGTGACATGCACTTGAAAATTCAAATAAATCCAAACAAAAACTTGAAAAAATTTGAAAACCCTAAAATTTTGAAAAAAACCAAGAAGACAAAACTAAAGATTTCAAAATGAAAGAAAAGTCAAGAAAACCAAAAAAATTCCAAAAAAAACAAAAATCAAAATTTTGAAAAAAAAAAAAGAGAAATTTTGAGAAGCCTTTCTTTTAAGCCATTTTCCTAAAAGGAATCGTTCTTCAACTTAAGTAATCATGTTTGAGATAACAAATGGCCATCCTTTATTATCTTTTCAAAATTAAGAAAATTATCTCTTGCTACTCATTTGAGTCTAATAAATTTTTTTTAAATGAACTCTAACCAAGAATCACTTCGATATTGGTGGGCAAAATAAAGATATATTCAACAATCATACTTGATAAGGTCCTATTCCAGATATAAAGAAAGAACTTTATACATTGAGGGGAAAAAGTATAATAAAACAAGTTCTCAAATTTTTTTGAACTCATTAAATTAAAAGTGGAGATGAGCAAAGAAAAGTGAAAAGAAGAAAAGGCAAAAAAAGTAAAATAAAAAAGCAAGAACACAATAAAGGAAAAAGTAAAAAATGATTGGATAACAAGTGTGAAAAATAAAAAGATAGATGTCCCAAAAGGAATCCTATATATGATATGAATGATCCTTAGATTGAGCACCCTTAAACACATTTTGGGCATATTTATCATTTTCCTCAAAAGCTTGAACATTGGCCTACATTATATACTCTACAAAGTTCATTTTGATCAAGCATGAATACTTAAACTGAAGAGTTTTCTTTTATGGAATCACCATATAACCCCTGAGTATTTTTATCTTTTTTAACTGTCCAGCTACCTATTTAAACTATTAACCTATTTTTGATAAAATTTGAATTATTAAGCGCATGATGAAAGTATCAAGAAAAAATAAAAAATAAAGAAAAAGTATGGCTCTAGGGTAAAAACTCCAAAAAAAGCAATCTAGAGCAAATTTGAAAGCTTTCAAACTAATCATAATGCCTAATGAAGTAAAAAAAGCAATTTGAAACAACCCGTGCTTTTGAAAGATTCAATAATATCAATACCTTAAAAGTTTGAATTCCATTAAAAGTGGCAACCTTCGAAATTTAGCCTTCTTTTTCCATTCCTAAATGGCTTTCCACAACCTTGAGCATATCATAGTTGGTCTTGATATTTATGGAAATACCACATTTGGAAACTAAAAGAATGTTAAAGTTTGATTACATTTCAAAAGGATTTCAAAAAATTTTAATTTTTTTAGAAACTCATAAATTTAGAAAATTTGTGCTTCATTCGTGGCCTAGATGAAAGATTGTTCATTTTTTTTTTATCTAGTTGTGAAACATTCCCTATGAACCAAGACCTTAATGTAATAAATGGTCAATCTACTTGAAAATGAAAATTGTCACCTTTTTCATCCATAATAATGAACACCAATTCTCAAGAGACTTAAAGTCACATTTTTGAAATATTTCATTTTATTTGATCATCAGATTAAGCTATGTGTGGCAATTTTGTTAGTCAATTTTGTGTCATTTGTTAGGCAAATAATAAAGAGATCAATTTTGGCGTAAAAGAAAAATTACCCTTAGCTAGAATTTTGCAAATACAAAGTGAATTTTGATTTACGAAATAAAATATTTTTCATTAAAAAACTAGTTTTTTTTAAATAGTATTTTGTTAGGAAAGAAAAGGAAAAAATTGACTTTGGTGACAATAAAAGAAATCATTTTCCAATGAAAGGGTGAATAAGTGCATGTTATATCAAGATAAAAGAAATGAGAAAAAAATGTTTCTTTCTGAAATAAGAAGATATGTTCCATCAAGATGCATTCAAAAGAGTAGTGAGAACATGATGGTTTGTTCTTTTGAATTTGCCACAAGATATAAAATGGGCATTGATTATATGTATGCTACATGATGAGGTTTGAAACAGTGAATAAAAGGGAAAATGAAAAAAGAATTAGAGAGAAAGATGAGATGGAATAGAAGGGAAAATCTTTTGGAAAGAAAATGAACAATTATTCAAATGAGGAAAAGGAAATAATCAAATGATTTAGAATTGAAAAGAAAAGAATTTTGCAAATGAATAAGGATTTTTTTTAAGCATCTATATCTATGGTAAGGAATTTTGCATTCGCATTCCCAAAGGTCATAACATTAATCATTGGTAGGAATATTTGTGTTTGCATCATTAAAAAGACATCCGTATCACCTTCAGTTGATGTATATGCATTATCTAGTGAGCATGTGCATAAAATTTAATGGTTAGATTTACATCTTTGTAGAGTGTACTTGCATTTGTATCTCGATAAGGCCTTTTGCATTTACATCATTGAAAAAAGATTTCAAATATGCATTTGCATCATTTTGATTGATCATTGCAGTTATTGATTTGCAAGCTTTGGAAAAAATGAAAAAGAAAATGTCTTTTGGAAAGTTTACAATGTTCATGAAAAAGAAATTTTTGAAAAAGGTGATTGCTAAGAAAAAAATGAAAATGAGATTGAGATGATTGAAAGATTTGAAAGAAAATTTCTTAAAATAAAATATGATGGATAGAGATTAGAAAGTGTAAAGAGTTTCAAACTCAAAATGGAACCATTTTGAAAAAAGGCTTTGGCCTTAATGATGAGATGATTTGGCAAATGAAAATGATGAGATGTTTATAGTTATAGAGCCTCTAATGAGAGAAGTATTCATAGATGTCACGATTTGTAAGACATATAAGCATAATCTAAGTTTTTTGGGCAAAATTCATAAGTCCTTTGGGTATAATATTTTAAATTTTAAAGTTATGAAGCCTCTATTTAGAGGAACATTTGTAGATGTCAAGATTTGTAAGACCTTTGGGCGTTATTTCTAAGTTTTTTGAGCAAAATTCATAGGTTCTCTAGATAGAATATTTTAAATCTTTTAAAGTCGTGAAGCCTCTATTGAGAAGAACAATCATGGGTACCAAGATTTGTAAGACCTTTTGAGCTAAATCTGTTTATGTCGAGATTTGTAAGAGCTTTAAGTGTAATCTCTAAGTCTTTCAGATAAAATTCGTAAGTCCTCGGGATAAAATATTTTAAATTTTAAAGTTATAAAGCCTTTATCTTGAAAAGCATTTATAGATGTCAGGATTTGTAAGACCTTCGGACATAACCTCTAGGTCATCCTAGTAAAATTCATAAGTCTTTCGTTAAAATATTTTGAATTTTTTAAAGTAGTGAAGCCTCTAATGAAAGGAGTATTCATAGATGTTGAGATTTGTAAAACCTATAGACATAATCTTTAAGTCTTTCGAGTGAGATTTGTATGTCTTTCCAATTAAATTTTTTTAATGTAAAGATTTTTAAAACCTCTGTGCATAATATCTAAAGCCCTCCAAGTAAGATTCGTAAGTTTATCGAGTAGAATCTATCAAGATTTGTAACACCTCTAGGTTCAATATCGAGAAAGTTGTTGAAGAGAATGGAAAACATATATGGTATTAGTTATAAGAGTTTTAAAAAAAAAATGTTGAGATGTATCAAGACTTCTAAAATGATATTTTTAAAGTTGTCGAGTTTTTGTTTAAAGGAGCATTTCATGGTAAGATTTTTAAAGTTATAATGCCTTTAATAAAATGAGTTTTTAAATTTTATTTTCAAAGTGGTGAAGCATCTGATAAGATAAGTTTTCAGATCAATTACTAAGTTCATTGCATTAGTCATTAATATTGTTTAAAAAAAAAATGAAAATGAAAAACTAAAAACTAAAAAAATGAAAAAAACTAAAAAATTTAAAAATGAAAAAAAAAAAAAAAAAGCTAACAAACAAAAACAAAAAATTCCAAAAAAATTTGAAAAATCCTCGAATTGTTGATTTTCAACAAAATTATTGTCTATATTTTTGCCTTATTCTTGGTTCTTAATAAGTTAAAAAAAGAGCAGTTGTAAACATTTAACTTTTTTTGGATCAATTCAAGTGTGTTCAATTTTATGCTTGATTCAAACACTTCAATTTAGGCTAATTAAAGTGTTTTAATTGAATTGAACTCAATTGAGCTTTGTTTCGGATTAATCATTTTTTATTTGTTTTTGCATAGGCTTAACTCTAATTTAATTTTATTATTGGGTTAATTTTAAATTAAGATATAAGGGCCCAACTAAAAAGTCCAAAATCTAATTATAAGTTCAAATTCAATAGTTAAGACCCAACTTAATTTCATTTGAGTTAAGGCTTCATTCAAGTTATTTGAGCTTGAAAGCCCAATGAAAGTCTAAAATCTAATATTTGATATTTAAGCCCAAGTTCATTGTTTTTAGGATTAATTTGATTACTTTAGGATTAATTTGATTATTTTTAGTTAATTAAAAGTTATCAAAAAATTAAAATTATAGGGTCGACCAGCTAAATGTTTTCACCGTCTTTTTGCCTTTTGGCTTTTCAGCTTTTTGATTTTCACCGTCCTTGTACACACTGTCTTCTACTATTTTCTAGCTTGGATTAAGCAAACTCTCCAACCCAAATCCAGCAGCCACTACTGCAACATCAACCTACTCGTCTTTTCAGAGAAAAGATCCAATGTACAAACAACATAAAGTAAAGCTCTAAAGAGGGGGGAAGCAATAGAAAAATAGTACATAGAGGGGATTCAAGAAGAGGGCATCCCATCCTTAGCCCTCCGATCGACCTAGCACCCATCCTTACAATCCAAATATCTTAACAACAGTCCCCCACCACCGAATCCTTCACCACAACCGAAACCCACACCACCAATCACCATTTCTAACACTACCGTGACTGCTACCCCCACTATCCACCAAAAATCACTAACCCCAAGCAAGAGTTGAAGCTCAGTCCACTACCTTTACAAACCACCAAAAAACACTTCAATTAATAACAAACCTATATCAACCAAAATCTACCAACAAACAACAAAAAACTTCAAGCTAAAAATACATGATTAAATGCCCTAACTGGCGACCAATTCTTACTCTGCCTAGAACCAACCATCCCTCATTTATTACACCCTTAACCATTAAAACCAAAAAACCTCTGCTCTCTAAAAATTGAAAACCATACCAAAAAAAAAAAAAAAACCAATCCTGAAAGGAAGAACCTTAATTAAGAAAAAAATAGCAAAAATTATAAAAACAAATAAAAAGGGAGAGTCAAGGTTTAGGTAGCTTTGACAGGGTTTCAGGCCTTGAAAGAAAGAGGATGAAGCTATCATTTAGGAAGAAAGAAGAAGAAAAAGAAAAAAAAAAGATCAGTGGGTTGAATAACGTCGACGACTGGTGGCTAGGGAAGGCCCAAATTCGGCTTGGGGAAAAAGAAAAAGAGAAAGAGGGAAGAAAAAAAAAAGAGAAGGAATTGGCGTCGGCGAGGAATAAAAGAAAGGAGGTCATTTGGGAGGAGAAAAGGGATGAAGAAAAAGTGGAAAAAATAGGAAAGAGGAAAAGAAAAAGGTCAAAAAAGAAGAGAAGACTGATCAAACTCGACTCGATCTAACCCACGTCAAAAAACCAACCTATGATCCGCTGAAGCCCAGATTTGACTTGACTACACAGTTGATTCGGCTCAGTAATTTGTTTTGGGCCTTGGATCTTTAGGCCCCTAGCTTGGTGTTGATTTGATTATGGGCCTTAACATTAAGGTCCATTGGGTTACAAATTCTTCCTTTAATTAATTTTTTGCATATTTGTTCACTTTTGTCACATATATGTGTGTTTTGAAGAATTAAAAATTGAGAATGCTTGTTTTAGTGTTATTTTTTATTTTTGAGATGCAATAATTATTATTGTTGTTTGAAAAATAAAGGATAATATTTTAAGTAAAAAAAATTATGATTTTAGAAACTTTGCCTAGATATTGGAAGGAATTCAAATCATATTTTTAAGTGATGGATTAATTTTCTTAAATTTTGTTTAGATATAGGGAAACTAAAAAAATTTCCTTCATAAAATAAATAAAAAAAATAAAATTTCTTTCATCCTTGATTTTATTTCAAATAGGAGATAATGATAAAAAATAATAAGATTAAATATGCAAGATAGGTCAATTTGATTAATTGTTTGTATTCATATGGTCTATTTATCTCATGTCGCATCATGTCCTAAAATAAAAATGTGAATTAGTAAATGATAATTTTAGAAATTAGTTTTTTTTAATGGTTAATAGTCCTATGTAAAAATAATTAATGAGACCCTATCTAAATATTACAAAGCTTTTCAATAATTACTTTTTACAGAGGAATATTTCATCAAATTTTAAAGAATATCATGCGAATTCTAAATGAAGAAAAACTTTCCAAAATTTTGCTTAGATATCGAGGAATTAAAAAATATTTTGAAGTTAAAGGTTCTCATTTTATTCCTAAATAAACAAATAAAATTTAAATTTGTATTCAATAAATCTAATTGATTGTTCGCATTTTAATTTATATTCACATCATTCAACTACTTCATATAATATCTGCCTACATTTTGTTGCTTTCAAAAAATTTAATTAATAAATGGCAATTCTTGGAAAATTATTTTAAATAAAAAAACTAATATTCTTAAATAAAAATAATTTTTGAAACTTTGCCTAAATATTAGAGAACTTCTCAATAATTATTTTTTATAAAAGAATATTATGTCAAGTTTTTGAAGGAATTAGTATGAAAATCCAAGTAAAGAAATATTTTTCGAAGTTTTGCCTAGATATTGGAGAATTAGAAAATGTTTCGATACTAAAGATTTTCATTTTATTTCTAAATAAAAAGTTCTAAAAAAAGGATTTTTACAAAAAAAAAATTAATAGAATCATTTTTAAAAATTAAAATTAAGATCATTTTTATCAATAATAAGGATAATATATAATTAATTGGTACTAATTTTTTTTAGGCATTGTGAGAGTGTTAATTTTTACCTATGCGTAACCAATTTTTAAACTTAATTTTATTTTCATAAATCAAAATTGTTTCTTTAATAAATTTTAAATTTGTTTTATTATTTTATTAAAAAAACATTTTAAGAAACTAACTACATTTTTTTAAAAAAAAATTGATAATGACTTTTTTATTTTGGAAATTTGCTATCTATTTTACAGTACTCTATTTTTTTTACGTATGAAAGGTATGGGAAGTAAGGAATCGAACTTTGGATCTCAGTTGTCTTGAAGAGAGGTAATAATCGCTAAATCAAGCTTATGTATGTACAAAAATCATAAAAAAAATATCTCTTTTTTTTCAAGAAAAAAAATTTTAATGATTATATGAAAAAAAAAACACACGTACAAAATGATTACATATTAACCCTCTTTGGAACAATGGGAAAGATCTACATAAACTCCAATGCAATTTGAATATGTAACATGGTAACGTTTTCAAATTATAATTCTACACTTTTGGTTTTGTTATTTGCCTTTTATAATGTATCAAAAATTTATGAATTTAATTTTAAATATTGTATAAGTTGACCTCTTATAAATTAATAAATTTCATCTTTAAATTATCTAATTAAATTATGTCCCATCAGGAAAAATAAATAACAAAGACAAAAGAGTAAAGTAAGTCAATTTCAAATATTCAAATTCAAACTAGTCAACGTGAATAATTAACAAATTTCAACTTTCTTTTACAATTAGGTATTCAACACACGGCTTGTATACATGATAGTCTGTCAACTTTCTTAAATTAATGGCTGCTGAAATAGACCTGAACAAAAAAGAAAATGAAATTATATCTCCAATTACTAATGCATCTTATGGCTTTCACTTTGATCAAAACGATAATTTAACAACTTTTTTTAGATTAATTGGAGATTAGAATTGAAAATTTTAAATACAATATAAAAATAATATAAAAAATATTAAAGTGGTATGATTTAAATTAAATTTTATAAAAAATGGATTTAATAAAAACTAAAAATATGTTCCTTATTTTGTATGTTGACACAAATATATTACACAATTTTATATTTTATACGTATTTGACATGAAACATATATAATATGAATACATAATTTATCAAATCTAATTAGAAGTTTCAATGATAGATCATATGTCAAGCCAAAGGGGGCCAAAACTTTTGAAGTCCCATCTTCGTATAAAAGTTCCTTTATTTATATGTGTGTGTGTGTGTAGCGATTTACTTGCACTAGTATAATTTTTATATCTTTTTGAACTTTTGGATCAAAATTAAATTCATTACTCATTTGAATAAAAATAATAATTTTAAAATTAGTAATTGTGATCAAAAGATCTAAAAAAGTATAAGAGTTATACTAATGTAAATGAATTTTCCCTATATATATATTTATATTATTCCCTCATCTTAAATAAATTTAAATTGATTTTAAATTAAAAGAGGTTTGTTTGTGTCGAGCTCCGAGCTGAGGGTTAAGACCCTGAAATCACAAGAGAGAAACATAGCAGTTAAGAGCAAAGGCATATTCCTTGTGTTTGCATTTCGATGCTTAAATCAGAGGTTAGGATAAGAAAAGTTTGAAGAAGAAAAAATAAAGTAAGAAAAAAGTTAGATTGGATAGATAGTACCTAGATAGCTCTATTTATAGGCTAAAAGTGAAGGGTCCGTGGGGCAAAAATGTGATGTAACCGAACTAACGTGGCACTGTACATGTCAAATCAACCTAAAAGTAAAAAATACTCCTAGCTATTTTCTGACAGTCTGTAATGAGGAAATGACCAATTTTCTCTCTAGACCTAAAAATACCCTTAACATTCTGTCCCTTCATCAAGCAGTCTGAATATTAGACTGATAGGTGCTTGATTGAACCTTTCGGGCATATGTGTTCGCTAGTTTGACCTTGAGTTTTTTTTAGTGTGAGTTTTTTAAAATTTATGCTTTGGATTTGACCTCACGTTGTCAAGGTAGAATGTTTTTTAGATTGAGATAATGGTAAAGTAAAATAGGCTTATGATTGGCTGTAGGCTGTTAAGTTTAGTCCCCACCGTTTTGGATTACGTTGGCCCAATGTGTGATCATTAGTGCCAAGCTTGATCTTGAGCATAGGTTTTAGGTTACACATTAACTAGTCCGTTTTAAGGTTGCTGAGGTGGGTGACTTTAAGTCAAAGCAGCTTGATGTTGGGCTAAGTGAAATTATGAGTAACTAGTAGTGTGGCTCATATGTTTGATGTGAGACTTGTGTGTTTTTTTTGTGTTAGAGTTTGATTCTCAATTCTAACATAGAGTTAAGTTGACAATTGGTTCGTTTAGCCAGTTTGACCTAGGTTTTGTGACTGGTTTGAATAGGTAGAATGATTATAATGTATGAAAATCACATTTAATAAGAAGAGAGGTATTTGAGAAATAAAAACTCAAAGTTGGAAAGGCAAAGGGTTATCATCGATAACCATTCGAACATGTGATACAATCTGGATTATTCATCTGATATAAACATTGGCTATATAAAAGGCTTTTTTGGGCCTTCATTTTTCACTTTGTTATTTTTTTGCTCTCAAACTGACATATTTTTATTAACTTTAAAGTTCTTACTTTCTTTCAACTGACCTTCTTTCCTTCTTAATTCGTTACATTTTTTTTCTTTTTATAATTTTTTCAGTGCAAGCTCTAGGGGCTTGTTAAGTTAAAAAGTAGTTCTAAAACGAAGTCTATTCGATAGTAGAGATAAGGGTGATAGGGTTCTTCTTGTCATTATCGAAAAAGACTAATTTAGGGCTACCTTTTGGTTGAACTCGATGATCGAGAAATAACAAGAAAGGGTTAAGGACAATGTTCATACTCTATCAAAGCACATAAGATATTGTGGTTGCTATAGACTTTAAGCTCGAAAACCCCTAATTCTAGTGTCTGAAGTTAGTTCAACTTCTCCAATTGACTTTTTTTTTGTTTTTTTTTTTCAAGATCTAGCCTTTTATTTCTTCTTTCAATATCCCTCTTTTTACTAAGCCAACTCTAATTGATGTCTCACATTTTTCTTCTTTATCTAAGAAGTCTCTCTACTTCTCTTCTTATTCTAACATTATGGTGATCTTTACCACTGTTCTTGCTCAAAATCCTACCTTTGTTAAGACTCTGAGTTATTTTACGATGAAGACTTTGATGACAAAGAGGGTTTTGATGGAGAGTAAGAGGGGGAAACCAACTAGTTCAAGAAGAAAGGTGAGAATGAGGAGGAGTCCTCTTCATATTCAGAGGACTTGGCTTAGGTCCCCTTTTTTACTCTTTGTTCCTTAGGTCTAAACCCTAAAAACATGATGAAAAGCTTAAAGAGCACGACTAATCTTAAAGACTGCCCTAATATGTCCTCGGCTCATCACATCCAATCTTTGAAGGTCAATTTTGGCCTTCTAAAGCAAGGGTATAATGCATTAATGCCAACCATCGAGAACAGGGTCATATCTCTCATAAAAGGTCACTAACTTCGGGTGTATTGGGATTGCTTCGTGACCGGTATAAGAGTTATTCTATATCTTTTTATTGTTGAATTTTTTTCTTTTTTATAATTTAACCACTTCAATTACTTCATATTGATATTTTTTGTCTAACTAGAATAATAAGACTTGGTGATAAATAATATAGGTTTGTTATTGTTGATAATTTTACTAGATATACATGTTTTGTTGCATTTAAAGAATGAATCTTTGAAAAAATTCATCATTTTTAGCAAACAAATACAAAATGAAAAAGGTTATTCAATTTTTGGTATTAGAAGTGATCATGGAAAAGAATTTGAAAACTTTGGTTTTAATGATTTTTGAAATAAAAATGGTATTAACCATAATTTTTCTTCTGCTAGAACTCTTTAATAAAATCGGGTAGTAGAAAAAAGAAATAGAACTCTAGAGGAAATGGCTAGAACCATGCTTTGTGAAAATAATTTATCAAGATATTTATAGGCTAAAGCTATAAACACTTCTTGCTATATTATAAATAGAATTATGATTAGGCAAATTTTAAAGAAAACTCTTTATGAACTTTTTAAAGGTAAAAGGCCTAACATAATCTATTTTCATTCTTTTGGTTGCAAATGATTTTGTTTTGAACATTGGAAAAGATAATCTTAGAAAATTTGATGTAAAGAGTGAAGAAGGTATTTTCTTAGGATATTATTTGAATTCAAAAGCTTTTAGAGCCTTTAATAAAGAACATTGGTTGTTGAAAAGTCCATACATGTTATTTTTAATGAGTGTAATCCTCTTTCGAGAAAGGTATCTCCTAATGATGATGATATAAGTATACTTCAAGAAAATCTTAACAATTCGTCAAATAACATTGAAGAGATCAATAAAAAAGAAGATGATAATTTTTTAGAGGAACCAGAACAAGTGAGCAAGAACCTAATCTCCATAGAGAAAGAAGGTATGTTAAGGATAATGAGATTATTTGTGATCTATCTCAAGAGGTAAGAACTAGATCCTTTTATAATATATGCAATTATGTTGTTTTTCTCTTATAAATTGAATCCAAGAATATAGATAAAGCTTTAAAAGATGATCATTGGATTATGGCTATACAAGATGAATTGAATCAATTTGAGAGAAGCCAAGTGTGGAATCTTGTATCTAGACCTAGTGATCATCCTACTATAGGTACCGAATGGGTTTTTAGGAATAAGATGGATGAGAATGGCAACGAGGTTAGGCATAAAGCTAGATTAGTAGCTCAAGAGTATAGTTAAAAAGAAAGAATTGATTATGATGAGACTTTTATCCCAATTGCTAGATTAAAAGCCATTAGAATATTGCTTGCATTAGCATATTTTAAAAATTTCAAGCTTTTTCAAATGGATGTCAATAGTGTATTTCTAAATGGTTTTATAAATGAAGAAGCTTATGTAGAATAACCTCTTGATTTTGAAAATCTACAATATACAAATCATGTTTACAAATTGACAAAATTTTTGTATAGTTTAAAACAAGCTCTTAGAGCTTGGTATGAAAGACTATCAAAGTTTTTGATTAAAAATGATTTCAATAAAAGAAAGGTTGATACTACTTTTTTTATTAAATCAAAAGGCAAGGACATTCTTATTGTGCAAGTATACATTGATGATATTATTTTTGGTGTTATTAATGAATCTTTTTGTCAAGAGTTTGCTAAGATAATGCAACGTGAATTTGAAGTGAGCATAATGTAAGAACTCACATTTTTCTTGGGATTACAAGTAAAGTAAAAAAAAAAATGTCACCTTCATCAATCAAGTCAAATATATCAAGTACTTGCTCAAAACATGTGGAATGGAGAACTCAAAGCCTCACTCAACACCTATGAGCACTTTAACAAAATTTGATAAGGATGAAGGAGGTATATATGTTGATTCTAAATTATATAGGTTTGTGATTGGTTTATTACTATATCTTATAGCAAGTAGACCCAATATAATTTTTAGTTTGTGCTTGTGTGTTAGATTTCATTTGACTTCATTAGAAAGGTTATGGCTGGAGGCACGCTTTCTATTTCCAATGCTTAATCTTTGTACACTTTGCAAACATTTTAGTTAATAGGTTTACATGTAAAACATCCAAACAATAAAAATAACCCAAACACTTAAGTAGCGTTTGGTATTTTTTGCAAGATCACCATAATAATGTAATTACCAAAGTGATCTTATTACCTAAGTTATCTTAACTCTTGTGATTTGGAATCACTTTATTTAATTGACAATGATTCATTCTTAGGAATAAAATATCACTGTATTTGGTATTACTAAAACTCAAATATCATTTCGTTTAAAAATATGAAAATAATCATGCATGTTATAAAAGTTACATAAATTAATAATTTTAAAGTTGTTTAAAAATAATTATTTGTAAAATATTAGCAATATTTATTTATTGTATAGTAAAATTGTATAGTAAATTATTAAATTAATTAATATATTTATTGATAAGTAAATTGATTTTTATAATATAAATTATGTAAAAAAATTTGAATTAAAAATAAAATCAATCTATTAAATTCATAATAAAAGAAAAAGAAAAAATTTATATTATATATAATATTTTAAAAAGTAAAAAAAAAATACACACAAATTTTGAACTAGTTACAATTAATATTAGTTTGAAAATATAAAAATTTATAATATACAATAATTATAATTTTAAAATGCTATAAGTTTTTAATTCTTATATTAAATGGCTAAAGTCTACTTTTGTTAATTTTACATTTCACTTCACTTCAATGATAAAGTTTTTTATCATTTTGTATCGAAATTAGATTACCATTCAAAGAGTAATCTGATCATTCTCGATGATCTTAAATTATTACCACATAAGATCACCGAATGCTTACCAAATAAAATAATCTAATCACCAAGTGTAAATTATCGTGGATTTTGAAGTAATTACTTTATACCAAACAATATCATGAAAAGAACTTATTTTGATAATTATTTCAAGATGTTTTAATATAAATATAGAAAAATAAAGAATATTATATTAAATTTTATAAATGATGATAATCAAATCATTGTAATGTCACGATGCTAATGGGGCATTAACAATAAATATCAAAACATTAATAAATTTTACAAATGTTTGCAATTAAATTATAACTTTTTAAAAGTTGAGTGACTCAAACGTGTAATATTTTTTTTAATATTCAAAATTTCTTTTTTAAAAAATTATAATGTACCGTGACACGCATGGTGAATGTTAGATGAAGTGCTGATGCATTGTCAACCAATCATTAGTTTCTAACAATTGAATAATTAAAATTAATAAATTTCTAAAATGTTAGTAACCTAGATAATAATTTTTCATAGTTTGACGATCAAAACAAAAAAAAAATCGCAAAAGCTTTAGTTGTTACATGTAATTTACACTAAAAGTTTGTCCAATCGGTCTTATAATGTATTAGATTGATGTTAAAGTGCAGTTTTTAAATCCTTTGAGTAAGATACTAAATTCTTGTAAAACCTCAAAGATATCCCAACTGTATTATCAAAGAAAAAAATTCAAAACTGAATTAACCCAAATTAATTAAATACAATTCAAAAGATTGGATATATCCAAATAATCCTACTTAAACGACCCAGCTCATTTTTGCCTTGTATTAGTTCGTTCTGGAGCATGACTAGTTGAAGGAAGTGTGAGTTAATATTCAAATTACTTGACGAGTTTAACAAACAAGTTTGAACTCCTAATACTAAATTGTTTGAGTAATTTGTGGCCCTAATTAATTGATCTCAAATTTTTTCTAGTGGAAGACTTCGTTCCCACAAGTAGACCTTTTGGTCTATTTGTTCTCAATCAGGTCAGTTCAGGATACTCCCTCAAAAACGAACAAAAATACTATCCATCACAAGGCCAAGCTCACCTTGCAAGCTTGAATAATCCTTTTCAACTCATATAACAATGGCATATTTTTGGATCTAATGTCCACAATTTCAATTTTCAGCAAACCATCATCAACAATTAACACTGCTGAAATTAAAAATCTCACTTTTTGATAGCCATGGTGAAGCAATTGCCACATGCCACAATTCCTTTCCATGGTATTCTCTGATACCGAGGCTGTGGCAGAGGCGATTGTTTCTAAAACCAAACCCGGGACTTCAATTTTCTTTTTATATGATAAACGAGTCTATAACATTGTTCTCATGGGAAATTTAGGACTGATAGTTTCCAATCAAATTGATTCAATCAATCAGTAGTTAAATGTAAGGCCAAGACAGTTCCCAGATTTCGGAATCCTCCCCACAAATACAATATCTATGGCAAGACAAATCCGAAACCTGGTGTTCCCATAGAGAAACAAAAAAAAAAAAAAAAGAGGGAGTGACATAGTAATAGTAGTAGAATTAGATGCAATGACATTATTATATTTAGAACAAGTGGAAGAACAGACACACAGAAATCATATACAATAGAGAAGGGTAGAAAGAGGTGATAGTAAAATTAAAGGCAAATTACACACAAACGAGCAGACGAAGGCGGTAACGAGGATGGATTCGGAGTTGAAATTGACGACTGGCATCAGCCCGACAACCGATTAGTTAAGTTGCCCTCGACAGGCCACTATGTTTTGACATGGGGCATTACCTCCATTGGCAATACAATTTGTGTAAACACCGCTTCGGCAATTCCTTTGCACTGCCTGGTTAGCATCGAGCGCGTTGGAAGTTATTTTATTGTTTGCATCTTGGAGGATTCTGATAACGTTAGAATCCATCAAGAAATCCAGCTCTGACTCCATATCATCTCGGATTCGGCATTCGTTGAGGAGGCCATTGCACTGGTAAGTGGTGTTGCTCTTCACCACGACAGCAGCTCTATGGCAATTCGTTTTCAGGAGTATCATTACCATCAGTACTAACGCCAGAGAAAACTGATGAGACCTCATTTTCCTTCTTTTTTCTTTCTTTGCTACTTTGTTTCTTTGTTTCTCCCCACCACTTACTATGCGACTCAAGATGAGAGAGTTACCCACTTTATAGAGGGAGAGAAATTATTAGCGACTAAGGAATTAATTAATGGCAGATACTTTTACTCTATGATCCTAAAAAAATTAGAAAAGAAGAGTTTATATTTTAATTTGATGGTCTGTATAGATGATTCTATATCCTATTAGTAAACCATTTAATAATATTTCATTAAAAATTTAATTTTAAAATTTTAAAATTCTAAAAATTAAATATTTTTAATTTTAAAAACATATTTAAAATTTATTTTTTATAAGGTATTATTTTATGATTCACATATCGTATATAATATATATATATATTATATATATATACACTGATAATATATCAAATATAAATTTTAAAAAAAATTAATATTTTTTTATTTGAAAAATTGAGAAATTTGAAACATATTCTTTGAGTTAATTTTTATTAGTTGAACTTTGAAAACCAAAAGCAAATTTAAATTCATTAATATACTAAAAATCTAGGCATCCAATAACTGTTCAGATCATGAAATATGAAATGACATAAAAACCAACACATGGTTTATAATGTAAAAAGTAACGGTGATTTAATTAATCCTCAAAATTTAATATTTTAATTCCATTGCTCTAACAGAAAAAAAAAAAAAAAGAAGAAATATTCAATTCTATTAAAGTCAATGAGTTGTTCAGACATTATTTACTTATTAATTCGATCATTTGTAATTAACATGTGAATTCCTTTATATTTGCCTTTGAATAAAAGTTGTTAATTATTAGGGGAAAAAAATAATTTTTAGAATTTTAAAATTTTCCTCTGTAATTGTAGCTTTATATTTGCCTTTGAATAAAAGTTGTTAATTAAAAACATATTTAATTTTTAATAGGAATGGTGCTCTCATTCTGCCGCAATTCGGTTTCAGGAGTATCATCACCATCACTACCAACGCCAGAGAAAACTGATGAAACCCCATTTGCTTTCTTTCCTTCTTTCTTTGTTTCTCCCACCACTCACTTCGCAACTCAAGAAGAGAAAGTTGCCACTTCACAGAGGATGGAGAGCAGTTATTATTAATTAATGGCACGTACTCTTACTTTATGATCCTAAAAAAAATAGAAAAGAAAGTTTATGTTTTAATTATACACCATTAATGTATAGATGCTATATCTTATTAGTGAACCACTAAATGATAATTTCATAAAAAATTAGTTTTAAAATTTTAAAATCCTAAAAATAAAGACATTTAATTTTAAATATATATTTAAAATATATTTTTTTATAAAATATTATTTTATGAATCACGGATCGTGTATAGCATATATAGATATATATACCGATAATATATTAAATATAAATTAAAAAAAATCAATGTCTTCTTTTTTCTTAATTTGAAAAAAATGACTGAAGTGAAACATATTTTTGAGTTAATGCTTACTAGTTAAACTTTCAACACCAAAGGCAAATTAAATTCAATAATATATAATGTGATATGCTAAACTAAAAATCTAGGCATCCAATATGTGATCAGATCATGAAGTAGGAAATGACATAAAAACCAAGGCATGGTTTATAACGTAAAAGGTAACGGTGATTTAATTAATCCTCAAATTTTAATATTGTTTATTCCATTGCTCTCTACCAAAAAAGAAAAAAATAATAAAAAGAAAGATTCAAGTCTATTAAAATCAATGAGTTGTTCAGACATTGTTTACTTATTAAATTGATCACTGAAAATAACATTGTTTACTATGCAGAGAACAAAGAAGAGGAGGTATAGGGGTTATAATCCAAGATTCCGAAGGGAGAAATGTGGGCGCATGTTCTGCAAATTTGGAAAATGTAAATAATCCGTTTGTAATGGAAGTCAGTGCGGTAGTCAAGGCGTTGGAGTTTGCTCATGAGATGGGCTTTCAAGCTATGGCTTTCGAGGGTGATGCCTTATGTATAGTGAGGAAACTACAATCATGGGAACAAGACCTGTCACCTATTAGTCAATTATAGAGGAAGCAAGAGAGAAAAGTAGATGGTTTCAACAGGTTTCATTTATGCACACAAGAGAGCAAAGCCAATGTAGCAGCACATCAGTTAGCTAAGCATGGGTTACACATTAACGAGGATATTTACTGGCTAGAAGAGGTTCCTTCTTTTCTTCATGGTTTTATTTTGACGACTCAAGTCGTTTCTTTAATGAATGATTAAGAATCTTTATCTTCAAAAAAAAATGTGAATTCCTTTATATTTGCTTTTGAATAAAAGTTGTTCAATTATTAGGGGAAAAAAAAAAGCAGCTAAAATGGGTTTGGGTCATGTAATTAAATTAGGAAGCAAGCAGCGACGATGCAAGGTAGGGGCAATGGAGGCAGCTGCCAACTGGAATCTTGAACATTAATTTTAATTATTAGTAAATTATTTAAAATTTTAAAGACTTTTGTATTTTATTTTTATTAAAATATAAAAAATATAGAATTATTAAAAATAAATCTAAATTTTTTTCTTGTTTTAGATTCATTAATTGTAAAAGAAATATTTAAATATAAATCTTTTATAATATTGAAAACTATATAATTATATTAAAAAAATAATTGAATAAAGTAATAATTTATAATGTAAATACAAAATTATTATATCAATATTATTGATAATTAATATAATAAATTCACTCGCACTAAATATAAATCTTAAACATAAATCCTAATCTTCCTCTGGAGACAAACTATGGCTCAAACGAGGACACCATTCTTATTAAGTAAAAGCTGAAAAGCGAAAAGAAAATGTAAGATGTCGTGAAAAATATGATGTGTAAAATAAATCAAAGTGAAAAAGGAAAAGTGTCAAAGTAGTAAAGTACAAACAAAATGAAAAGCAAGACATTGTGACAAATGTGATATATAAAATAAATTAAAGTGAAAAAGGAAAAGAGCTAAAGTAGTAAAGCACAAAGAAATTATAGAGCAAAATGTTGTGTAAATAAAAGCTGAAAAGCAAAAAGAAAAAATAAGATGTCGTGTAGTAAAGTACAAAGAAATTATAGAGGAAGATGGTGTGTAAATAAAAGCTGACAAACAAAAAGAAAAAGTAAGATGTCGTGAAAAATATGATGTGAAAAAGGAAAATTGCTAAGGTACTAAAGTACAAAGAAATCATAGAGGAAGACGATGCGTAATGTCTTCAACTAGCCTTGGATCGAGCCTGGTCTAATGAGATTAGTTAAGCCTAAAGTTTTGATTTATTTATTTATTAATTATGTTATTTATTTATTTTAAGATTTTATTTTATTTTTTATTAATTTTTGGTTATTAGGAGATGATGATAAAGATCAAAATAATTAAAAAATAAAATAAAATAAAATAAATCTTGCCATGAATCAGGTTGGTAGAGTCATAGGTGAATTTGGATTCAACCTGCATAGGATAAGTTTAATGATTAATCTGATAATTCAGAAACTTAATCAAGGAAGGAATCCAAATTAATCAGAAATTCTAAGATTGATCCCTATAAATACCCATTGATCGAAGCAAAGAACATACACAGAGAAAACACAAAAAATAGAAGCAAAAAAAAAATGTTTAGAATAGTAGAAGCAATCTTAGGATTTTTAAAAACTTTTTAGAACTTTTGGGTTTTTTTTTCTAGAAATTTCAAATTTCGACGAACTTTTTCAATCAGATTCATATTTTTTGACCATATTTTTTAGTTTTCTAATTTCTAGTGAATATTAAACTGAATTTCTAGATGATAGAGAGAAGAAGAGAGAAAAAAAAAAGAGGACAGAGAAGGGGAGGGGAAATTTGAAGGGAAAAAGGAAATATTTGTTTTTTATATCACCACAAAACGATATCGTTTTGGCGTTTAAAAGAATCCAAGATCTGCACGTTTTGCCAGTGGGCGATCCGACCCGATCACAACCTGGGCCATTGACCCACGTTCCAGTTGTACCTAGCTGTTGAGCTGAGTCAAGTCGAGCCACATGTCGAGCCGTGCCTTGAAGCGGCTTCCTGTGCCTAGAACCGAGCCACGTTGAACCTTCCAGCCAAGTCGTTTCATTTTTTTGTTTTTATTTATTTATTTATTTATTTTTAGTATTTTTGCATGATTAAATTTAGAAAAAAATAGAATAAATAAAATAAATTTTGAGAATAAATATTAATTATCCGATTATGAAATTTATATAAATTTCAAATGGTAAATTTTTATAAAATTTCTATGTGAGAAATTTTGTCTAAAATTATCCCAAATGGTAGAAAAATTTAGATAAAGTTTTAATAACAATAACTAATATTTATTTTCAAAACAAAAAAATTAAAAAAAAACTAAAAAATAAAATTTGGTTGAAAATATATGATAATTATCCAATGATGGATTCTTAGGAATTTCAAATGGTAAATTTTTAAGAAATCTCTAAGTGAGAAATTTCTTTAAATTTGTCCTAAATGGTAGTGGAATTTAAATGAAATTTCAATAAAAAAATAATTGTCATTATTTTCTTTCCGAAAACAAAAAAAAAAAGAAAAATTTTTTAAATAGACCCAAATGATGGAAAATTTAGAAATTTCGAAAAAGGAAAATATTTCTAAATTGACCAAAATAGTGAAAAATTTAGAAATCCAAAAATAAAATAAAAAAATTTTCTAAATAGGTCCAAATGGTAGAAAATTTAAAAATTCAAAACAAGAAAATATTTTTAATTTGACCAAATTGTGGAATAATTAGATATATTTTTAATAAAAAAATAAATAATTAACCTTTTTTTTTCAACGACTGAGCCTCTTCAAGATACTAAATAGGATTCTTGAATACTCATGAGGTGAGAAAATATTTTTGAAAATTATACCAAATTGATGAAAGAATCTTAAAAATTATTTTTAATATTTCAACATAAAATTTAAGACCATTAGAATCGAAACCTTAGAATAAATTTAAAATAATATGGTACCATCTTTCGGATAGGCATGTAAGGGTGCTATAACCTTCCTCACATGTAACCGAACTTTAGAATCTTGTTCTAGTTTGTAGACTCGAACCTATTCTTTTAGGGACCCTTAGTCAAGCTTAGGAGTTCTTTAAAAGAATGATTCCTTAGGTGACCAATCACACCTAAATAAAAAAAGATTGGTGGCGACTTCATCCATTTATTAAGTCTAGCAATAGATTTACGGATCTATATGTTATAACAGTTTGATGACTCCACTAGGGAAAGCCATAGAGAGTCAAGCCATAATTTTTGAATTTATCCTATCATTTGGTCTAATGGTTTTTAATGATTTATGTTTACTGACATTTTCCCTTTTTTTTTTTCTTTTATATGATTTTTAGGGCATGATAATTATATGTTCCTTTACACACACTATCACATGCATTTACATTACATGAGCTTTATACCCGGGCTCAATCTCTTTTAGAAGGGAGTAAAGTATCTATATTCTCATAAGATGATAATCTCCATAATTGCTAGCGAAATACTCCCACTCAAATTGAATCATTTTCGTTAGTAGCCTGTGATGGGTGAGGATTAGACTGCCTTACTAGTCTGTGATGGACGATGATGTAAGGAACAATTTGGGAACCTTTAGTGGTCAAAATCTCTTAACTTTGTACATAGTTCACACCTACAAGGACTAGCCTTGGTATAGAACCCTTCTTGCCCAATTGATAGATATAACATGAAATTAAGACAAATAGAGGAATAATTTGTTATCTAATCATTCTGTTTGTTTGATTTTGTGCATCTGCATCGTTTCCATAGCATTCTATGCACCATTTTCATGATTTAACGTTATCATATCATTTTCATGCTCATGTTTTAACATTATCATTTTCATTATTCTCATATAAGAAATATTTGCCACATATCAGTTATTGTTAAATCAGACTCATACTTACATCTATAAAAAGCCAAATGCAATCAAAGTCTGCATCCACTCATCATGAATCTGCTAATCAATTAAAAATTAAGTTAGAGAAAATTCAAAGAAAAATAAGGTGATTACTTGTCTGAGGGTTTTATCTCATCACTACTCAAAAGAATTCATCTCAACCTCCAACAAAATGACTTAACTAACTTAAGCAATATCTGGAGATGCATGAATAGAGCAAGGCAAGAGACATTTGAGAACAAATATGGAAACATAGCATCACTGCTCCAAGTGAATGTGGACGATAATCTAATTAAAGCCATTATTTAGTTTTGGGATCCTTCTTATAGGTGTTTCATTTTTAATGAAGCAGATATGGTGCCTACAATTAAAAAGTATATGGTCATACTTTGCTTTGATTTGCCAAACTCGGACAAGATCTAATGGTCAAATAAGGTAGGCTATCACAAAAATTTGGTGTAAATGCTTGACTTAGCTTACCTCAAGTTGATGCATGTGTCACAATAAAAGGTGAAAGTAAAGTAATCCCATGGATTTTTCTACGAAACTTCATCCAGGGGCATCTAAATGATGATAAGGGGTTAGTGGTAATGACTATAGCTCTATATGGACTAATGATCTTCCCAAAAGTCATCGGGTATGTTGATGTCATAGTGATAGACTTTGTTGATCAGTTAGCATACCAAGTCAATGCAGCTCCAACCATTTTAGCATAAACCATTTGCTCCTTGAACTTTTGTCATAAAAATGGTAAAGGTCAATTTAATGGATGTTCATAATTGCTTTATGTATGGATAAAAGGTCATGTTGAGTGTGAAGAAAACCAGTTTTGTAAATCATACCTATGTTTTAGCATTTCAATCAAAGAGTTTTGTTGCAGCACATGGCCTAAAGTAAAGTCAAAGGAATAATGGATTTCCTACTTTCAAGCCCTTGATAGTCAAGGGATAATTTGGAGAGCTCTTTAGATGCGTCATGACACAGTATTGTATACTTATGGGAATCAACCTTGGGTGTTTCTATTGGGCCTGTACGATGATGTTACTTATGCCTCGACTATGGTGAGAAAACAATTTGGATGTGAACAATTTATTCTAGAAACCCATGGACTTAACTAGTGGAAATTCTCTTTTATTAAGAAAGGGGCGTATAGAATGATTGAAAAGATAAAAAAAAAAGCATGAAAGTAAACCATCCGAGTTGACTAAGAGAGGCTCACCTATAACGTCACCTTAGAATATATTGTGTGACATGCAATGAGGGTAAAGGCATTATGCTTTCTCGAGAGCAATTAAACAACCATTCCCTAAAGTCGATTTCTCAAGACCCTGGCTCAAAGTGGAGATGGCTAAAAGGAAGCTCCAAGTAGAGAAACATTAGCAGGAACAAGAAAATAAGCAATTGAAATGAGAAATAGAAGAAAGCTCGAAGCTTCAAGAATAGAAAATCCAAAGCCTTACATAGCAAAAAGATCAATGGAAAGCCTTATTCAATGATCTGGACATGACACATTCATCTGTCACGCCTAAGCGTGCTCGACTGTTAAAAGAAAATGAATTACTAAAAATGAAAGTGGAAAAAAGATAAAATGCCACTACTAGAGCACACAGATATAGTCAAATGCTACAAGAGATAGTAGATCAATGCACAGCACAAGTAGAGGCCTTGTCTAATGAATGCAGGAAATAAGCTGAACAGAGTGAGCTATAGAAGGACATGTGTATGAAAAAACAAATGCATTTAAGGCACTTATTCGATCAGCCATGCATTGTTGTGAACAAGGCATTCAAAATGAAAGAAAAAGTGAAAAATTTAAAGGCTGTGGTACAATCAGTGGAAGATCATGGGCAGTAATTGCTTAATTTCCTAGATGAGACATAAAATTATTACCAGCAAGCTAAGAAATTTATAAAGAGGCATTAGAAATAATGATGCTTAGAATTTTGAGATATTGCTATGGCTTTATTATGATGTACTTTTGAAATTTTATTTCAAATTAAGATTCTTTTATCAATAACAATGATGTGACAAATATTAGTAAATCCCATTCATGCATTTGCATATTAAACTTAGCACATATAATTTCTAATAATCATATAATTGTGATACTCAAGGTTTAAAGATAGCTCCATCCAGTAAGAACCCCGTCCATCGATATAACACAAGAGCTGAAGCTAGACAAATGGAGCAAAAAAACTCTCATCGACTTGAAAAGATAAAAAAAACACAAAAAAAGCTTGAAAATAAGTTAAGCAAGATTCTAGATACTCTTAACAAGTTAAATAAGGAAAAAGGAATAGAAGAGAACATAAGCCAATAGGGCCATCCATCACAAGAAGTGGCCAACCCCCTAGATCCTTTTATGTTTGGTCAACAACAAGCCCATTTCACATAGGATATACCATCACAACAGTTCATATATCTTGTATACTTTAGAATGCCATCAGCTTCAAACTCAAGGCATTATAATAGCTATGTGAATCTTATCTTTATTGAAAAGGTAGTGGAACCAATACATGTTCCTGATTTGGATGATCTAAAAAGAAAAAAGAGAAAGAAAGCAAAAATGATTGACTCGTTGAAAGACTCGAAGATTAGTATGCTGAAAGAGAGGTTACGGGTTATGAAAGGAATTGGCTTTTATGGCTCTGTAAATGCCGTTGGCTTTGTCTAGTCCCAGATGTTATAATATCGCCAAAGTTTAAAGTTCCAAAATTTGAAAAATATGATGGTACAAAATGCCTAAAAACTCATATTACCATGTACTGTCAAAAAATAATAGCCCATGCCCATAATGAAAAGCTACTAATGCATATCTTTCAAGATAGCCTCACCGACTCCACTGTTAAGTGGTATGTCTAGCTAGACAAAACCCGTATCCATACTTAAAATGATATAGCCCATGACTCTATTAGTCAATACTGACATATCATAGACTTAGCTCCTAATTGTTTATCTTTACAAAATATAGAAAAAAAGGCAAATGAATTATTTAAGGAATATGCTAAGAGGTGGAGGGATGTAGCCTCTCAGGTGCAACCTCTTCTAATTGAAAAGGAAACTATAATGTTGTTTGTTAGCACTCTAAAATCTTCTATTATAAAAAGATGATAGGAAATGTAATAAAAAATTTCATGATATAGTAATCTCGAGCGAAATCATCGAGAATACCATCAAGAATGGTAAGTTAGAATGAGGGAAATCATCAACTAAGAGAACTTCAAAGAAAAAAAGACTGAAGCTTAAGCTGTGAGCTTCGATAAGTAACAATTCAAAGGTTATCAACCCTACCCACAAGGGTACACTTCATATTACCCTACTGTGAATAATGCTTCTTCTTACCCATGCCAACTAATCCCACAACCATCCTACTCCTAAACATATCAACCTTCTTTTAAACCTCAAAATACCACATATAGTCTTAACTCTCAACCTCTTTCGAGACTTTAAACCCATTCGGCTAGCCCAATTGATGGTAAACGAAAACAATGAACTATTCATAAAAAACCTGTATTCGACCCAATTCTTATGACCTATATGAAGTTATATCACAAGCTCTACAATAATCATCTTATTGCTTCTAGATGACTAAAGTCACTAAAGCCACCTTACCCTAAGTAGTATGATCCTATAGCCCATTATGACTATCACTATGGGATTATCAATCATTCTACCAAGAATTGCACTATCTTGAAACATAAAGTGCAACAGCTAATCAAGGATGAAATGATTAACTTTGATATAGAATGGGTAACTAAACCAAACGTTAGTGGCAATTCTTTGCCTAATCACAACGTGAATGTCTTGAGTAAGGAATGTGAGCATCATCTGAAAAAGAAAATGACAGATATTAAAACACATCTCAATTATCTATTTGATGCTTTATGAAAATCTGACATAATACAACTAGTGAGTTCGCATAGTTATCATGGAGTATATGTAGTAGGTACTAGCTATAAATATCATAGTGAGGCAATTGGTCACTCTATTGAAACTTGTGAGCAATTTTACCAAGAGGTACAAAAACTTATGGATTCATACCAGATGAAACTCTATGAAAAGATAGAGGTCTTAAATAGTGTTGAGGTATCTATGACCGATAGGTCAGTAAAACTATTTTTAAAACTAGTAGCAATTCACTGTGAAAACAAACCAAAGTCAGTCATAGACAAACTCATTCCCAGGCCAGTGACTTTTAAAGTTCTGATTATATTTCCATATAAGAATGATAAAGTTGTACCATAAAAATATGGCTATGATACAGTAGTTCAAGGGCAAGAGGAGAATGCCTCTAAAATTGATGCTGCCAATATAACTAGTGTAAAAGGTATCACCCGAAGTGAAAGATGCTACACTTCAAAAATGCTGAAGAGGGCTAAAAAAGAGAAGCCAAGGTGAGAGAGGAACAAAATGACCCGAATGTGATACCTGAAGAGGAAAGCCAGAAGTCAGTATTAGAAAAAGAGGCTTGTGAATTTTAAAGCTAGTAAAACATAGTGAATATTCAGTGGTTGAACAGTTGAACAAGATGCTAGCCCAAATCTCATTATTATCATTGCTGTTAAACTTAAAACCTCACCAGAATGCCTTGCTGAAGGTTCTGAACTAGGCATATGTAGCACATAATGTGTCTATCGAGTATGTGAATCATTTAGCCAGAAGCTTGGTTATGCCAAATTATATATCATTCAGTGATGATGAGATTTTTTTGAAAAAAAAAAGAAGCACCAAGGCTCTGCATATCACGATCAAGTGCAAGAGCCATATCATAGCCAAGGTCCTTATTGATAATGGCTTCACTATTAATGTCAAGCCTATGTCAACTTTAGCAAGGCTACCTATTGATTATTCATATATGAAAGATAGCCAAATAGTTGTCCAAGCTTTTAATGAGACCCAACGAAAAGTCTGAAAAGATATAAAGATGCCTTTGTAAATTGGATTGTGCACCTTCAATGTAAAATTTTAAGTGATGGATATTTCTCTATCTTATAGCTGTCTGTTGGAAAGGCCATGATTCACATGACAAGTGCTATTCCCTTTACCCTATACTAAAAGATCAAGTTTAATGTAGAAGGTCGATTGGTAGTGGTATTTAGAGAGAAAAACCAGTTAGTGACCCAACCTTTAAATGCCCCATATGTGAAAACTGTTGAAAAAATGGTAGAATGTTCTTACCGGTCCTTCAAACTAGTCAATTTTATAGGAAAATGGCCCAAAGACCAATAATTTTTAAAAATAATGATGAGTCAGATCATTAATAAAAGGTCGGTATCCTAGAATAGGGCTAGGTAAAAACTTACAAGGGATAAGAGAGCCCCCAACAATGATAGACAATAGTAAAAGGCTAGGCTTATACTATAAAGCAAAATAATGGGAAGTTAGGAGAAGGTAAGTAGGTAAAATAGCAAGACTAATGATCATCCCACACTTGTACGAGACCTTCAGACTTAGAAGATTCATTTACCCAAATGCAAAAGATAATTTTGAACCAAGTATAGAAGAAGCATTTGCTTAATTGTCCATCCATGCTATTGAAGATGAAAATGGGCATGAACAAAAAGGGTGGGTCTGCCCTTGTCTGTCAGATTATAAGTTGAACAATTAGAGTATTATTGAAATGCCTTTTATCCTTGAGACTAATTCGATGTAATTATACATCCCAATAGCTTATGCCCAAGGCATTGGTGTGGTCTTTCTTGTTTAGGCCATATATCCATTATTATTTTAATAAAGATTAGGAATGATGCATTTTCATTCATTTTTTCTTATGCCTTCCATTTTTCTAAACACATCTTGCCAGCATATCTCATTTCATGCAATTTTAGGTCTTTAAATAAACAAGAAGATAATCATGATAATGATCAAGAGGTTAATTTTAAAAAAATTGAGTAACACTGATGGGCTAGATAACAAAGATGATTCTGAAGAATATGTTATTCCTTTGGACCTAATGAGATTGATTGAGCAAGAAAGTAAGTCAATTGAGCCTTATCAGGAGATTACTAAATTGGTGAATCTAAAAGATGAGAAAAATAAGAAAGAGATTAAAATTGACACTTTACTTTTATCGGGAGATAGGCAACATCTAGAAAATCTACTTTGAGAATTCGTAGATGTGTTTACTTGGTCTTACCAAGATATGCCAGGGTTGAGTACAGAGATAGTAGAACACAGACTGCCCTTGAAGCCAGAATGTAAGCCAATCTAGTAAAAATTGAGGTAAATGAAGCCTGAAATGCTACTCAAGATCAAAGAAGAGGTGAAAAAATGTTTGATGCAAGTTTTTTGCAAATGGCCAAGTATCCAAAATGGGTCGCCAATATAGTACCAGTCCTTAAGAAAGATGGAAAGGTACGAATATGTGTAGACTATCATAATTTGAATAGGGTTAGCCCAAAGGATAACTTTATTTTGCCTCATATTGACACACTAGTGAACAACGCGGCTAAGTATTCAATATTCTCTTTTATGAATGGGTTCTCAAGATATAACTAAATAAACATGGTTATAAATGACATGAAAAAAACTACTTTTGTGACTATGTAGAGAACTTTTTGCTATAAAGTCATACCCTTTAGGTTAAAGAATGCTGGGGCAACATATCAAAAAGCCATGATGATGCTTTTTCATGATGTGATGCATAAAAAGATTGAGGTGTATGTAGACGATATGATAGTAAAATCTCAAAAAGATAAAGATTATGTCATCAACCTCAAAAAGATATTTTAGAGGTTGAAAAATTTCTAACTTAAGTTAAACCCAGCCAAGTGCACATTTGGGGAAAAGTCAGAGAAGTTGCTAGGCTTTGTCGCGGTTCATATCTTAGCTTACCTATAAATGTAATCCCATTTTTAAGCTTTTTTGTAAGAATAATTCTGGAGAATAGAATGAGGAGTGTCAAACAGCTTTTGATAAAATTAAGCAATACTTATCAAATACTCCAGTGTTAGTGTGCTGTTCTAGAGAGACCTTTAATTTTATATCTGACGGTGTGTGAGAGTTCAATAGGATATGTGCTGGAACAACAAAATGAATCTAGCCAAAAAGAAAGAGCTATTTACTACTTGAGTAAGAAATTCACAGAATACGAGTCTAAGTATTTTTTTTTTGGAGAAAATATGTTGTGCATTAACTTGGATTGCTAGAAAACTCAGACAATACATGCTCTATCACGCTACTTAGCTTATAATAAACTAGATCCAATCAAATACATGTTTGAGAAGCTTTTTTTATCTAAGAGAATTGCTAGGTAGCAAGTAATGCTCTCGAAGTATGGTATCATATATGTAAGCCAAAAGGCAGCAAAATGGAGTGCTATAGTCGAGTTTCTCATAAATTATGCTATTAAAGATTATGAACCAATGAGATTGGAGTTTTCAATGAAAATTTGATGACTGTTTCTCAATTAGAGAAGGAAAAACATGAAAAAAATGTTGAAAAATATATTTTGATAGA
This sequence comes from Durio zibethinus, assembly GCF_002303985.1. Next base: position 10,217,281 of record NW_019167938.1, on the reverse strand, counting down.
GCTGTTAATGCCTTAAGACAAGGGATTGGAGCAATCTTGATTTTTCTTCAGAACAATACTACCTTATAACAACAAAGTTGAATTTCAGTTGCACAAATAACATCATCGAATATGAGGCATGTGTCATGGGTTTACAAGCTGCTATAGATAGAAAAGTTAAAGCATTAAAAGCATTTGAAGATTCAGCTCTAGTTATATATCAATTAAAAGAAAAATGAGAGACGAGAGATTTAAAACTCATTCCATATCATAAGTATATTTTAAAGTTGATCAAGTAGTTTGAAGATGTCTAGTTTGATCATTTACCTCAAGAGAAGAATTTGATTGTCAATGCCTTAGTTATTTTGGTCGCAATGATCCAAATTAGTGATAATACTAACATTCAGTTTATCAAGCTTGATGTCAAAGATATGCCAGCTCACTGCTTTAATGTAGAAGAGGAAAAAGATCAGAAGCCTTTGTATTATGATATCTTGTAATACATTAAGAACTAGTAATACCTCATCCAAGCAACGAAAAATGATAAAAGGGTCATCTGAGAACTAACTATGAGCTTCTTCCTGGATGAGGATGTTCTGTACAAAAAAAGTTATGATCAAGTATTGTTAAAATGCATGACTACAACGGAGGTAAAAAAATTATTGAAGAAGTACAAGATGGGATATGTGAGACATATGCCAATAGACATATGATGACAAGATAGATCATAAAAGTAAGGTACTATTGGTTGAAAATAGAGAGTGACTGTATTGACTACGCTAAAAAATATCATAAATATCAGATCTATGCTAACAAGATCTATACTTTGTCATCTGTTTTACATATTTTGGCACTATCTTGGCCATTCTCGATATGGGGCATAGACGTAATTGGTTCTATTACCCCAAAGGCTTTTAATGGGCATAGGTTTATTTTCGTGATGATAGATTACTTCATGAAATGGGTAGAGACAACATCATTTGAAAATGTAACATGATCAATGGTCTGTAAGTTCATAAAAAGAGAGATCATTTGTAGATATAGACTTTAAAAAAAATCATTTTAGATAATGTCAAAAATCTAAATAATAAGATGATGTAGAAAATATGTGGCCAATATAAGATCAAGCATCATAATTCAGTGCCATATTGTTCAAAAATGAATATGACAATTGAGGTGGCTTACAAGAATATAAAAAGAATTCTTGAGAAGATGATCGTGACCTATAAAGATTGATATGAGAAGTTACCATTTGCACTGCATACATATCGAACATCAGTGCATACCTTTACTGAGGTAACCCTATTTTTTTTAGTTTATAGGATGAAAGCTGTACTGCCAGTAGAAGTAAAAATCTCATCCTTGAAGGTTCTAAAAGAAGTTGAACTGGAAGAGGTTGAATGGATTTGAGAGCGTTATGAACAATTAAATTTCATTGAAAAAAAAGATTGACAGCATTGTGCCATGGTCAACTATATCAAAGAAGAATGATGAGGGCTCATGATAAAAAAGTTTAACCTTATTGTTTTCGGGAAAGAGAGTTGGTCTTGAAAAGAATTCTTCCAAGCCAACATGATAATATAAAAAAGTGGACTCCAAATTGGAAATAGTCATATGTCGTGAAACGAGCTTTCTCAGGTGGTGCATTGATATTAGCTGAAATGGATGGAGATGATCTACCTCATCCTATAAATTCTGATACTATGAAGAAATATTATGCTTAAAAAAATAAAAAAAGGAGAACTCAAGTCGAAAACCCCAAGAGGGTGATTTAAATCAAAAGGGGTTCATCTAAGTTGAAAACCTGAAAAGACAGCTTAGATAAAGATGTTACAACATCAAATTTAAAAATTCACCAATATAAGTGCTAGCATGTTTTGGTAAGCTCTAAGTTGTTAAATGCATTGGGTGGTTGAGTTTTCAAAAAAAACTTTAAGATATGTTATCATGATTGTCTGATTGTTTATTTTAGGCATTGTCTCCCCATACCCATCATTGTAATTATTTCCTTTTTCCCACAGGCTAAAGTTTGCTATCATTTTGCTAATAAAAGATATTCCATTTCATACTTTGTGTTTCTCTTTTCATTGATTATTTCTAGCGATTCTTATTTTTTCCTCATTAACACCTTACAATGAAAGAAATGTACGAATGTATTCTTACTTTTTGAGGTTGAAATAATGATTGATAAATGAATAATAGCATGAAAGATTTCTACATTACATTGGAAAAATTGAGAATGATAAAGACAGATATAAATGTTCAGTTCCTGATAAGGACATTAATTTTTTTTTTAAAGAAAAGATAAGGATTGAAAGAAAGAGATTGATTTGGTCTTAATACCTAAAGATTGAAGGGTTTTGAGCAAAAAATAAAAAAGCTTGAGAAACTTAGTACCACAATTTAATGGGAATTAATTAACCAACATTTGTATAGCATGCACTGCATTTCTAAATGTCTAGCGCATAGCATATGTTGTATGTGAGAAAATTTAGTGCATAAATTTAGGAAGTAGTGATATTCCAGGATCCCACATGGAGAAGACAAAAGTGAAGATTTTTCGATATAAGAGCTTCAAATTCTTGTTTAAAAAGAAGCTTATGAAGTAAAATTCTAATCCTTCGAAGAGGATATTTTTCAATATTATGAATGATTTGTAAGTCTTCTGGGCATAATCTCTTAAAATTCCTGCAAACACAATCTATGACTCCTCTAGACATGATTATCGAATAACCTATTTATTTTTTAAAGTTGTTGAGCCTCTAATTAGAAAAGCTTTGTTTATTTTTCAAAAGCCATTGAGCCTTTGTTTAAAGGAGCTTTGTTTATTTTTCAAAGTCGTTGGGCCTTTGATTAGAGGAGCTTTATTTATTTTTCAAAAAGTCGTTGAGCTTTTTATTAGAGGAGCTTTGTTTACTTTTTCAAAGTTGTTGAGCCTCTGATTAGAGGAGCTTTGTTTAATTTTTCAAAGTCATTGAGCCTCTGTTTAGAGGAGCTTTGTTTATTTTCCAAAAGTATGAACCTCTAATTAGAAGAGTTTTGGGTCATTTAGCAAATTTGGATGTCTGATTTAAAAAAACAAATGAATGTGTTAGCCTAAGTAGGGTGTCTACGTCTTTGCATAATTCCTGTTGCACAGGAAATGCATAAAAAGGGATAGTTGTAGACACTTAATTTGGTCCAGGCCCGAATAAATTGAGCTTAATCCAATGGAGTCCGTTAAGCCTAAAGATTTGGTTTAATTAATTAATTATTTTATCTATTTATTTATTATGTTATTTATTAATTCTTTTTTTTTCTTCTTCTAGATTTTATCTTTTTTTTTAATTAATTTTTGATTATTGGGAGATGATGATAAAGATCAAAATAATTAAAAATAAAAAAATAAAAAAAATGAATTTTGCCATGAATAAGATTGGTAGAGTCATAGGTGGATTTGGATTCAACCTACATAGGATAAGTTTAATGATTAATCTGATAATCCAGAAATCTAATCAATGAGAGAATCTGGATTAGTCAAAAACTCTGAGATTGATCCCTATAAATAACCATTGATTAGAAGCAAAAAGCACACACAGAGAAAGCATAAAAAACAAAAGCAAAAAAAAAAAATGTTTAGAAGAGCATAAGCAATCTTAGGATTTTTAGGAATTTTTTAAGAATTTTTGGCCTTTTTTTTTGGAAATTTTCTGAAAATTCTAGATTTCAGTGAACTTTTCGACAAGATTCATATTTTTTGACCATATTTTCCAGTTCCCAATGTTGTTTTCCAGTTTTAGATGAATATTAAATCAAATTTCTGGGTGATAGAGAGAAAGAGAGAGAAAAAGGAAGAGGAAAGAGAAGGGGAATGGAAATCTAAAGGGAAAAAGGAAATATTTGCTTTTTATATTGTCATAAAACGATATCGTTTTGGCGTTTAAAAGAATCCAGGATCCACGTGTTTTGTCAATGGGCATCCGAATCGATCGTAACCCGGGCTGTTGACTCGCGTCCCAAATGTACCTAGCTGCCCAGCCAAGCTAAGCCACACGCTGAGCCGCGCTTTCAAGCCACTTTCTATGCCTGGAGCCGAGCCGCGTCGAACCCTCCAACTAATTCTTTCATTTTTTTGGTATTTTTTTGTTACTTTATTTATTTATTTATGTGTTTATTTATTTATTTGTTTTAGTATTTTTTCATGATTAAATTTAGAAAAAATAGAATAAATAAAATAAAATTTTGGGAATAAATATTAATTATCTAATTATGGATTTTATAGAAATTTTAAATGATTCTATAAAATTCTTAGGTGAGAAATTTTGTCTAAATTTATCCTAAATGGTGAAATAATTTAGATAAAATTTTAATAACAATAATTAATATTTATTTTCAAAACTAAAAAATTAAAAAAAAAACTAAAAAAATAAAATTTTGGTTGAAAATATATGATAATTATCCAATGATGAGATTCTTAGGAATTTCAAATTGTAAATTCTCAAGAAATCTTTAGGTGAAAAATTTCTTTAAATTTGTCACAAATGGTGAAGGAATTTAAATGAAACTTCAACAAAAAATAATTGTCATATTATTTTCTTTTCAAAAACAAAAACCAAAGAAGAAAAAAAAGAATTTCTAAATAGGCCCAAATGGTGGAGAATTTAGAAATTCCAAAAAAGAAAAATATTTCTAAATTGACCCAAATGGTGAAAAATTTAGAAATCTAAAAAATAAAATAAAATAATTTTCTAAATAGGCCTAAATGGTGGAAACTTTAAAAATTTAAAACAAGAAAATATTTCTAATTTGGCCCAAATTGTGGAATAATTAGATATATTTTCAACAAAAAAAATAATTAACCTTTTTTCGACGACAGAGCCTCTTCAAGATATCAAATGGGATTCTTGAATACTATTAAGGGGAGGAAATATTTTTGAGAACTATACTAGATTTATGGAAGAATCTTAAAAATTATTTTCAATATTTCAACATAAAATTTAATACCATTAGAATCGAGACCTTAGGATAAATTTAAAATAATATGATACCATCCTTCGGATGGGTATGTGAGGGTGCTATAACCTTCCCCACATGTAACTGCACTCTTGAACCCTGTTCTAGTTTGTAGACCCAAACATATTCTTTTAGAAACCCTTAGTCAAACTTATGAGTTTCTTAAAGGAATAGATTCCTTAGGTGACCAATCATATCTAGATAAAAAAATATTGATGACGACTCCATCTATTTATTAAGTTTAGTAATAGATTTACGGATCTATATGTTATGATAAATAATATGGAGAAAACTATGTTCGTAATAATGTAGGGTACGTTTTGCTATAAGTTTATGCCATTTGGGCTAAAAAATGCTGGTGCTATGTATCAAAGAGCAATGGTAACTATTTGCCACGATATGAAACATAAAGAGATAGAGGTGTACATTGACGATATGATAGCAAAGTCTCAAAAAGGAAAGGACTATGTTGCTAACCTTAGAGAGCTTTTCGAAAGGTTACGAAAGTATCAACTCAAGCTAAATCCAACTAGGTGCACATTTGGGATAACACCAAGGAAGTTACTAGGATTTATATTCAGTGAAAGAGGAATTAAAGTCAACCTAGACAAGATTCATGCCATTAAAAACTTGTCTCCTCCAAACACAGAAAGAAGTGAGGTTATTTTGGGAAGGCTAAATTATATATGCCGCTTTATCTCTCAACTCACCTCAAAGTATGATCCCATTTTTAAGCTGTTTCAAAAAAGCAACCCGAGTGAATGGAATGAAAAATGCCAGAATGCCTTTGAAATAATTAATGAGTACTTTTCAAGTCCACTAGTTTTAGTACCATTTATTGTAGAGAAACCCTTGATTTTACGTAGACACTCATTTTGTCCAAAAAAAATGAGTGTTATTTGGAAATTTTGAATCGATTGTTGATTTGGTTATGATCCATTGGCCCAATTAAGTTTTGTTTATTATTATTATTTTTTTCTATTTATTTATTTATTTTTGAACCCAACTTTATGTTCGTAAATCAAAATTATTTTTTAATAAATTTTAAATTTGTTTTATTATTTTATTAAAAAGATAAACATTTTAAGTAACTAACTACATTTTCAAAAAAAAATTAACAACGACTTTTTTATTTTGAACATTTTTAAAATTTTCAGTTAGCAATCTATGACAGACATATATAAACTAAATTTTATGTTCATGAAAGTACACCCGAATGGTATGAATTCGAAATTTCAACATAAAGATTTCAAGTTCAAAAATCTCCAAAAGAAAAAAGGATTGGAATTTATATGATGAAAGACTAGTTATCTCCTTTATAGTACTTTATTTTTTTACGTATAAAAGGTATGGGAAGTTGGGAATCAAACTTTGGATCTCAGTTGTCTTGAAGAGAGGTAATAATCGCTAAATCAAGCCTATGTATGTATAAAAATCATAAAAAAAAATATTTTTTCAAGGGAAAAAATCTAATGATTATATGAAACAAAAAACACACATACACACACACATATACAAAATGATTACATATTAACCCTCTTTGGAACAATGGGAAAGATCCACATAAACTTCAATGCAATTTGAATATGTAACATGGTAACATTTTAAAATTATAATTCTACACTTTTGGTTTTGCTATTTCCCTTTTATAGTCTATCAAAAATTCATGAAATTAATTTTAAATATTATATAAATTGACCTCTTATAAATTAATAAATTTCATCTTTAAATTATCTAATTAAATTATGTCCCATTAAGAAAAATAAATAGTAGAGACAGAAGAGTAGAGTAAGTCAATTTCTACTATTCAATTTTCAAACCAGGCAAGGTAAATAGTTAACAAATTTCAACTCTTTTTTACAACTAGGTATTTAATGCATGGCTTGTACGCTTGATAGTCTATCAACTTTCTTAAATTAATGGTTGTTGAAATAGACCTGAAAAAAAGGGAAAATGAAATTATATCTCCAATTACTAATGCTTCTTGTGGCTTTCACTTTGATCAAAATGATAATTCAACAACTTTTTTAGAATAATTAGATTAATGGCTGCCGAAATAAACCTAAACAAAAAAGAGAATGAAATTATATCTCCAATTACCAAAGCTTTTTATGGCCTTTTCTTTGATCAAAACGATAATTTAACAACTTTTTTAGACTAGTTGGAGATATAATAGAAAATTTTAAATACAATATAAAAATAATATGAAAAAATATGGATTTAATAAAAACTAAAAATATGTTTCTTATTTCGTATGTTGACACAAATATATCATACAATTTTGTATTTTACACGTATTTAATATGAAACAGATATCATATGAATGCATAATTTATCAAATCTAATTAGAAGTTTCAGTGACAGACCATATGTCAAGCCAAAGAGGGTTAAAACTTTTGAAGTCCCCATTTTTATATAAAAGTCCCCTCATATATATATATATATATATATCTGTGTGTGTAGGGATTTACTTGCACTGGTATAACTTTTATATCTTTTTGAATTTTTGAATCAAAATTAAATCTATTATTCATTTGAATAAAAATAATAATTTTAAATTTAGTAATTATGATCAAAAGATCTAAAAAAGTATAAGAGTTATACTAATGTAAATGAATTTCCCATGTATATTTGTATATATTTATATTCCCTCCTTTTAAATAAATTTAAATTGATCTTAAATTAAAAATGATTGGTTTGTGCTGAGCTTCGAGCTGAGGGTTAAAACCTGAAATCACAAGAAAGAAAGAGAACAGCTAAGAGCAAAGGCATATTCTTGGCATTTGCATTTCGACACTTAAGTCTGAGATCAGAATAAGAGAAGTTGGATGGAGAGAAAAATAGAAAAGTAAAAAAAAAAAGTTAGACTAGATAGATTGTACCTAGATGGCTTTATTTATAAGATTAAGGTGAGGGGTCTATGAGGCAGAAAGGTGATGTAGCTGAGCTGACTTGACACTGTACATGTTAGGTTGGCCCAAAAGTCAAAAATACCTTTAGTTGTTTGCTAACAATCTGTAATAAGGGCAAAAACCAATTTTCCCTCTAAACCCAAAAACACCTCTGACATTCTGTCTTTTTACCGAGCAGTCTGAGTATCAGATTGATAAGTGCTTGACTGATCCCTTTAAACATATGTGTTTGCTAGTCTAGCCTTGAGGTTTTTTTAGCGTTGGTTTTTAAAAATTTATGCTTTAGACCCGACCTCACATTATCGAGGTTGAATGTTTTTGAGACTAAGATAATGGTTGGGTAAAATAGGTTTATGATTGGTTGTAGGCTGTTAAGTGTAGCCCTGGTTGTTTTGTATTACATTGACCTAATGTGTGATCATAAGTGCCAAGCTTGATCTTGAGCATAGGTTTTAGGTTACGTGCTTAATTGGTCCGTTTTAAGGTTGCCGAGTTGAATGACCTTAAGTCAAAGCAACCCGAGGTTGGGCTAAGCGAAATTATGAGTAACTACTAGTGTGGCTCATACATCCGATGTGAGACTTGTGTTTTTTCTTGGTGTTAGAGTTTGATTCCCAATTCTAACATAGGGTTGAGTTGACAATTGGTCTGTTTGGCCAGTCTAGCCTGAGTTTTGTAATCGGTTTAAATAAGTAGAATGATCAATTTGGCCTTATACTATCTAAAAATTGTATTTAATAAGTGTAGACACCCTATTCGATCCGAGCCCAAATCAATTGGACCTGGCCCAATAAAGTCCACATAATTAGGCCCCATTATCCATTATTTTATTTCATTTTTCATTTATTTATTTTTTTCCTAGGTTTATCTTTTTTTGATTATTTATTTGTCTTCGATTATCCCTAATTTTTATTCTTTTTTCATTTTTTTTATTTGATTTATCTTTTAGGATAATAAGGTAATAGTACTAAAAAACACTTAAAAAATAAAAATAAATAAAAATAAAAAAATGAGAATCTCTTTTGTGAATGGGGTTGGTTGAATTGTGGATGGATTCAATTAGTGTAGGATAGATTATATGTTCTATGATAATCTTATCAAAGGTGGACTCATAATTGAACAGGAATTCTTTTGGTTTTTTATAAATTGACACATTGATCAAGCAGAGAGGACAAAGATGAACACAAGAATCAAACACAGAGTATAGAGATCAAGAAAAGATTACAGAGAAAAAAATAGAAATACACGGTACCACCAGTTCCCACCAAGCCAATTTTGCTGCCATCTCTACATTGCATTCTTTCCATCATTGGCAGTCCATACCGAAATAGCCTAGCCTTGAAACTCAATACTGTCTCCGTTACCAGTCAAGGTCCTACTCATTTAAAACCCACCATAACGACCACTATCGCCAGCAACACAAACATATTGAGGTAAGACCCACCGTCCAATTATGCAGTAACATTCAAACAAGTTATACATGAGAGCTACAGCATTCAAGTAGCAAGAAACTAGAAAAGCAATTCTAATTCCTATTCTAGTTACTAGAAATCATTTAGTAAACAGAAGCAATTCATCAATAAATAGAAAAACCCAACGCTACCAACACATATTCAATAAGAACAAATGTAAGTTAGAAAACCAGAGAGTTCAAAAATAGAAAAGAAAAGACGAGAAAAAAAAAGGAAACCAGAAACCCCCTGGTAGTGACGATGACAAACGACTGTTGGTGCGACTTTTGAGAGATCTGAATGGTGAAGATGAAAAGCTTGAACGAGAGAAATAATATATTGAATGTTGGAGAAGATCTAACGGTGAAAGAGGCTGAAATGAAAAAAGAAAAACCTGAGCCTTGAACTTCATATCTACATTTTTAGGAAGTGATTTTCAAAAAAACAAGCCCATATTTAAGACGATGAGAGTGAGAAGCAGCGGTGGGAAAAATTTTGGCTTGATCGGTTATCAAACGATGGGGGAGTACAACGACACCGATGTCAAAGCACGATCGCTCAGTGCCAGGATCTAGAAACCTTTGAAGTTTTTGACTAGGTTCTTCTATCCTTAGAGAGAGAGGGAAAGAAAACTAAGGTAGAGAGAGTGTGTAAAGGTGAGGTCTGAAAAAGAACGATTGACCTCTAGCTTATATAGCCACAAAAACAACATCATTTTAGGTATTAGCTAAGAGCAAGATCTGCGTATTTTTAAGTAGGTAACCTGACTTGTAGTTAGGGATGGCAATAGGTCGGGTCAGGATAGGTTTTTGCTCGCCCTGAACTCGACCCGATTTTACACCCGTCAAACTTGAACCTGACCCGACCTGAACTTTTTTATTTTTTTCAATACTCGAACCCTACCTGATATTGTATAAACCATACCTGACCTAACCCGAAATTAATAAAATATTATTTTTTAAATATAAAATATTATTTTTTAAAATAAATATTTAATTATATAATTATATAAATATATAAATAAAAAATTAATTTAAAAATTATTTTTTATACAATATCTGGTTGGGTCAGTTTGTCTAAAACCCGAACCCGACCCAACCTCAACCTTTCCTTAACGTTACCTGACCCAACCCGAAACTCGATTTAAAAAAAAAAAAACCAACCTTATAGGCTCGGGTCGAAACCCGTCGGGGGCGAGTTGGGTTGCCTACCCTACCCGTAGCGTGACTTGCACTAACAACCCCTTTCCTTGGCCTTGAGGCTGAGCCGAGCCAAGCTGTTCCACAAGCCCTTGAGCCAAGTCGCTAAGCCGTATCCTATGGCTAAAGTTGAGCCGTTCCAACCGAGCTATTTTTAGATTTTTTTTCTATTTTTTATTTTTTTTAATTTATGTGTTTGTTTTTTTTAGTATTTTGCATGATTAAATTTAATAAAAAAAGTATAAAATAAAATTAAAATATATTTTTTAGAATAAGTATTAATTATATAATGATGAAATTTATAGAAATTTCAAATGGTAAATTTTTATAAAATTCTTAGGTGAGAAATTTTGTTTATGTTTTTCCCAAATGGTGAAATAATTTAGATAAAGTTTCAATAGTAATAATTAATATTTATTTAAAAAAAATAAAAATAAAATAAAAAATTGGTTGGAAATATTTGACAATTATACAAGGATGAAAATCTTAGAAAATTCAAATGGTAAATTTCTAAAAAATTATTTAGGTGAGAAATTTCTCTAAATTTATTCCAAATGGTGGAAGAATTTAAATGAAATTTCAATGAAAAATAATTGTCATATTATTTTCTTTCCAAAAATAAAAAAAATGAAGAAAAAAGAAAAAAATTTCTAAATAGGCTCAAATGGTAGAAAATTTAGAAATCCAACAATAAAAATAAATAAATAAATAAAGTTTTTAAATAAGCCGAATACTGAAGAATTTAGAAATTCAAAAAGAGAAAATATTTCTAATTTGGCTCAAATGGTAAAATAATTAGATATATTTTCAACAAACAAAAAAATTAGAATAAAAATCTTTTTTTGATGATAGAGCTTCTTCAAGAAAACAAATGGGATCCTTGAGTGCTCTTGAGGTGAGAAAATATTTTTAAAAATTTTACCAGATTGATGGAAGAATCTTATAAATTATTTCTAATATTTAACATAAAAAATTTGAAACTATTAAACTCAAGACCCTAGGATAAATTAAAAATAAAATGGTACCATCCTTTAAATGGGCATGTGGGGGTGCTATAACCTTCCCACATGTAACCAAACTCTCAAACCATGTTCTAGTTTGTATGCCTAAACCTATTCTTTTAGGGACCTTTGGTCAGGCTTAGGAGCTCCTTAAAATGATAGATTCCTTAAGTGATCAATTACACCTAGATAAAAAAGATTAGTGGTGACTCCATTTGTTAATTTTAGCTATAGATTTACAGATCTATATGTTATGACATTGGTGGCGACTCCATTTGTTTAACTATAGATTTATAGATCTATATGTTATGACAATAAGAAAAAAAGTATATGAGAGATAAAAACTCAGAGCTGGAAAGGTAAAAGGTTGTCTTCGGTAATCATCTGAACATGTGGTACAATCTGGATTGTTTATATGATTTGAACATTGGCTATATAAAGGGCCTTTTGGGGCTTTCTTTTTTCACCTTATTGTCCTTTTACTCTTAAACCGACCTATTTTTATCAACCTTAAAGTTTGTACTTTCTTTCAAATGACCTTATTTCTTTTTTACTTCGTTACGTTTCCTTTCTTTTCTTTTTATAATGTCTTTTAGTATAAGCTCTTAGGGCTCGTTAAGTTACAAAGTAGTTTTAAGAAAAGGTCTACTTAATAGTATAAACGAAGGTGATAAGGTTCCCCCTATCATTATAGGAAAGGACTAATCTAGGGCTACCTTCTGGTTGAACTCGATGACCAAGAAGAGCAAAAAAGGGTTGAAGACAATGTTCACACTAAAGGAGAGCGAGTCTATCAAACATAAAAGATACTATCGTTACTATGGATTTTGAGCTTGAAAACCCTCAATTATAGTGTCTAAGGTTAGTTTGACTTCTCTGATTGACCTTTTTTTTTTAATGTTTTTTTTTCAAGATCTAGCCTTCTATTCCTTCTTCAAAGATCCCTCTTTTTATTGAGCCAACTCCGATTGACATTTCTTATTTCTTTTCTTTATCTGAAGAGTTTTTCTACCTCTCATTTTCTTCTAACATTATGGTGATCTCTATTACTGTTCCTACTTAAAATCTTACTCTTATTTAGGAATCTGAATCTTTTGATGAATAAGACTCTGATGATAAGAAGGGTTTTAATGGAGAGCAAGAGAGGGGACCAACCAGGTTAAGAAAAAAGTAAGGATAAGGAAGAGTCTTCCTCAGATTTAGAAGACTTGGCTTAGGTCCCTTTCTTTACTCCTTATTCCCTAGGTCTAAACTCTAAAGATGTGATGAAAAGCTTAAAAGGCATGACTAATCTTGAGGGCTGCCCTAACATGTGCTCTATTCATCACGTCCAATTTTTTAGGATCAACTTTAGCCTTTAAAAAAAAAGGTACAATACATCAATGCCAACCACCAAGAATTGGGTCATATCTCCCCTAAAAGGTTACCAACTTTAGGTGTATTAGGATTTTATAGTGACCAGTCTGAAATTCATTCTATATCTTTTTTTTCTATTGAATTTTTTCTTTCGTATAATTTGACCACTTTAACTATGCCATATTGATCTTTTTGGTCTAACTAGAATAATGAGCCTTGGTGATAAATGATATAGGTTTGTTATTGTTGATAATTTTACTAGATATACATGTCTCGTTACATTCAAAGAATAAATCTTTGAAAAAATTGATCACTTTTAGCAAACAAATACAAAATGAAAAAGGATATTTAATTTCTAGTATTAAAAGTGATCATGGAAAAGATTTTGAAAACCTTTGTTTTAATGATTTTTGCAGTAAAAATGGTATTGACCATAATTTTTCTGTTGTTAAAACTCTTCAACAAATTGGGATAGTAGAAAGGAGAAATAAAACTCTAGAGGAAATGGCTAAAACCATGCTTTGTGAAATAATTTACCAAGATATTTTTAGGCTGAAGCTATAAATACTTCTTGCTAAATTATAAATAGAACTATGATTAGGTCAATTTTAAAGAAAACTCTGTATGAACTTTTTAAAGGTAAAAGACCTAACATAAGTTATTTTCATTCTTTTGGTTACAAATGTTTTTGCTTTGAACAATGAAAAAGATAACTTCGGAAAATTTGATATTAAAAGTGATGAAGGCATTTTCTTAGGTATTTTTTAAATTCAAAAGCTTTTAGAGTCTTTAATAATGAACATTGGTTGTTGAAAAGTCCATATACGTTATTTTTTTATGAATCTAATCCTCATTCAAGAAAAATATCTCTTAATGATGATGATGTAGGTATATTTCAAGAAAATCTTAACAATTCATCATATAACATTGAAGAGATTAATAAAAAAAAAAGATAATGAGTTTTTAAAAAAACCACAACAAGTTGAGTAAGAACCTAATCTCTATAGAGAAAAAAGGTATATCAAAGATAATGAGATTATTGGTAATCCATCTTAAGAGATAAAAATTAGATCCTTTTATAACATGTGTAGTTATATTGTTTTTCTCTCACAAATTGAACTCAAGAACATAAAAAGCCTTAGGAGATAATCATTGGATTATAGCTATGCAAGATAAATTGAATCAATTTAAGAAAAGCCATGTGTGGAACCTTGTACCTAGACCTAATGATCATCCTACTATAGGTACCAAATGGGTTTTTAGAAATAAGATGGATGAGAATGACAATAAGTTTAGGAATAAAGTTGGATTATTAGCTTAAGGATATAATCAAGAATAAGGAATTGATTATGATGAGACTTATATTCCGATTGGTAGATTAGAAGTCATTAGAATATTGCTTGCATTTGCATGTTTTAAAATTTTCAAGCTTTTTCAAATGGATGTCAAGAGTACATTTCTAAATGGTTTTATAAATGAAAAAGTTTATGTAGAATAACCTCCCAGTTTTGAAAATTCACAATATACAAATTATGTTTACAAATTGACAAAAGTTTTATATGGTTTCAAACAAGCTCCTAAAGCTTGGTATGAAAGATTGTCAAAGTTTTTGGTTGAAAATGGTTTCAATAAAGGGAAGATTGATACTACTATTTTTATTAAGTCAAAAGGCAAGGACATTTTCATTGTGCAAGTATATGTTGATGATATTATTTTTTACGTTATTACTTAATCTTTTTGTCAAGAGTTTACAAAGACAATGTAGGGTGAATTTGAAATAAGCATAATAGGAGAACTCACATTTTTCTTGGGGTTACAAGTAAAATAAACAAAATATGGCACCTTAATCAATCAAGCCAAATATATCAAAGACTTGCTCAAAATGTTTGAAATGAAGAACTTAAAGGCTCACTCAACACCTATAAGCACTTCAACAAAATTTAACAAGTATGAAGGAGCAAATGTCTTGATTCCAAATTATATAGGTCTAAGATTGGTTCATTACTATATCTTACTGCAAGTAGACCCGATATAATATTTAGTTTGTGCTTGTGTACTAGATTTCATTTGACTTCATTTGAAAGATTATGGTAGGAGGCATGCTTTCTATTTCCAATGCTTAATCTCTATGCACTTTGCAAACATTTTGGTTAATAGGTTTACATGTAAAACATCCAAACAATAAAAATAACCCAAACACTTAGGTAGCTTTTGGTATTTTTTGCAAAATCACCATACTAATGTAAGTGCCAAGGTGATCTTATTACTTAAGTAATCTTAACTCTCGTGATTTAAAATCACTTTATTTGGTTAACAATGATTAATTCTTAAGAATTAAATATCATTGTGTTTGGTATTACTAAAAATCAAATATCATTTTATTTAAAAATATGAAAATAACCATGCATATTATAATGTTACATAAATTAATAGTTTTAAAGTTGTTTAAAGATAATAATTTGTAAAATATTAGTATTATTTTATTTTTATAATAAAATATAATTAAATTATTAAACTAATAAATATATTTATTGATAAGTAAATTGATTTTTATAATATAAATTATGTAAAAAAATATTTGAATTAAAAAAATCAATCTATTAAATTCATAATAAAAAATAAAATATTATTTTATATATATAATATTTTAAAAAATAAAAAAAATACACACAAATTTTGAACTTGTTACAATTAATATTAGTTTGAAAATATAAAAGTTTGTAATATACAATAATTATAATTATAAGATGTACTAAATTTTTAATTCACATATTAAATGGATAAAATCTACTTTCGTTAATTTTACATATCACTTCACTCAATGTAAGCTTGAATAATCCTTTTCAACTCATATAACAATGGCATATTTTTGGATCTAATGTCTACAATTTCAATTTTCAGCAAACCATCATCAACAATTAACACTGCTGAAATTAAAAATCTCACTTTTTGATAGCCATGGTGAAGCAATTGCCACGTGCCACAATTCCTTTCCATCGTCTTCTCTATCAATACCGAGGCTGTGGCTGAAGCCATTGTTTCTAAAGCCAACCCTTGGGCTTCAATTTTTTATGACAAACGTCTATAACATTGTTCTCATTAGAAATTTAACACTGATAATTTCCAATCAAATCGATTCAATCAATCGGTAGTTAAATGTAAGGCTAAGCCAGTTCGCAGATTTGAGAATCCTCCCCACAAATACAATATATATGACAAGACAAATCCCAAACCTGGTGTTCCCACAGAGAAGAAAAAAATAGAATAGAGGGAGTAACATTGTAATACTAGTAGAATTAGATGCAATGACATTATTATATTTAGAACAAATGGAAGGACAGACAGACAGAAATCATCTATTATAGAGAAGGGTAGAGAGAGGTGATAGTAAAATTAAAGGCAAATTACACACAGCAGACGAAGGCGGTAACAGGATGATTGGGAGTTGACAACTGGCATTAGCTCGACAACCGATTAGTCACCTAGGAACTGGACCCAGGAACTATAGTTGCCCTCGACAACCGACTATGTTTTTACATTGGGCTTTGTCTCCTTTGGCAATACAATTTGTAACAGAGGCGCCTTCGCAACGCAATTGGTTCTTCACTGCCAGGTTAGCATCGAGCGTTTTGGGAGTTATTGTATTGCCTGCATCTTGGAGGATTCTGATAACGTTAGAATCCATGAAGAAATGCATCTCCGACTCCATATCTTCTCCGATTCGGCATTCGTTGAGGGGTCCATTGCACTGGTAAGTGGTGTTGCTCTTCACCACGACGGCAGCTCTGCCGCAATTCGGTTTCAGGAGTATCATCATCATCATCACTACCAACGCCAGAGAAAACTGATGAAACCCCATTTCCTTTCTTTCTTTGTTTCTCCCCACCACTCACTTCGCAACTCACGAAGAGAAAGTTGCCCACTTTAAGACGATGGAGGGCAATTATTATTAATTAATGGCACGTACTCTTACTTTATGATCCTAAAAAAATTAGAAAGGAAACTTTATGTTTTAATTTTTATACACGGTTAATGTATGGATGCTATATCTTATTAGTGAACCACTTAAATGATAATTTTATAAAAAATTAATTTTAAAATTTTAAAATCTTAAAAATAAATAGACTTAGTTTTTAAAATATATTTAAAATTATTTTTTATAAAATATTATTTTATGATTCACAAATCGTGTATAGCATATATAAATATATATATATTGATAATATATTAAATATAAATTAAAAAAATCAATATCTTCTTTTTTTCTTTATTTGAAAAAATGACTGAATTGAAACATATTTTTGAGTTAATGCTTATTAGTTGAACTTTGAACACCAAAAGCAAATTAAATTCATTAATATATAATGTGATATGCTAAACTAAAAATCTAGGCATCCGATAAGTGATCAGATCATGAAGTAGGAAATGACATAAAAACCAAGGCATGGTTTATAACGTAAAAGGTGACGGTGATTTAATTAATCCTCAAATTTTAATATTTTTATTCCATTGCTCTACCAAAAAAAAAAAAAAAGATTCAAGTCTATTAAAATCAATGAGTTGTTCAGACATTGTTTACTTATTAAATTGATCATTGAAAATAACATTGTTTACTATGCAGAGAACAAACAAGAGGAGGTATAGGGGTTATAATCCAAGATTCCGAAGGGAGAAACGTGGGCGCATGTTCTGCAAAGTTGGAAAACGTCAATAATCCGTTTGTAATGGAAGTCGGTGCAGTAGTCAAGGCGTTGGAGTTTGCTCATGAGATGGGCTTTCAAGCTATGGCTTTCGAGGGTCATGCCTTATGTAAAGTGAGGAAACTACAATCATAGAAACAAGACCTGTCACCTATTAGTCAAAATTATAGAGGAAGCAAGAGAGAAAAGTAGATGGTTTCAACAGGTTTCATTTATGCACACGAGAAAAGCCAATATAGCAGCACATCAGTTAGTTAAGCATGGGTTACAGATTAACGAGGATATTTACTGGCTAGAAGAGGTTCCTTCTTTTCTTCATGGTTTTATTTTGACGAGTCAAGTCATTTCTTTAATGAATGATTAAGAATCTTTATCTTCAAAAAAAAAAAAAATGAATTCCTTTATATTTGCTTTTGAATAAAAGTTGTTCAATTATTAGGGGGAAAAAAAAGCAGCTAAAATGGGTTTGGGTCATATAATTAAATTAGGAGGCAAGCAGGGAAGATACAAGGTAGGGGTAAAGAAGGCAGCTGCCTACTGGAATCTTGAACATTAATTTTAATTATTAGTAAATTACTTAAAATTTTAATGATTTTTGTACTTTATTTTTATTAAAATATAAAAATATAGAATTTTAAAAATAAATCTAAATTTTTTTCTCGTTTTAGATTCATTAATTGTAAAAGAAATATTTACATATAAATCTTTTATAATATTAAAAACTATATGAATATATTAAAAAAATAAAAAGATAAATGAATAAAGTAATAATTCATAATGTAAATATAAAATTATTATATCAATATTATTAATAATTAATAAAATAAATATAAATCTTAAATATAAATCCTACTCTGCCTCTGGCGACAAGCTATGGCCCGAATGAGGACACCATTCCTATTAAATAAAAGCTGAAAAGCAAAGAGAAAAAGTAAGATGTGACATATAAAATAAATCAAATGCTACAGTCGAAAGTACAAAGAAATAATAGAGGAAGATGGTGTGTAAATAAAAGCTGGAAAGCAAAAAGAAAAAATAAGATGTTGTGACAAATATGATGTATAAAATAAATCAAAGTGAAAAAGGTAAAGTGGTAAAGTAACAAAGTAGCAAGAAAATGAAAAGCAAGGCATTGTGACAAATGTGATATATAAAATAAATCAAAGTCAAAAAGGAAAAGTGCTAAAGTAGTAAAGTACGAAGAAATTATAGAGGAAGATGGCGTGTAATGTCGGCCATTGGTTAAGATCGAACAATAATTAAGACAATTATCTTCTATTTGCCTGCCAGCTACATATATTACATATCTTTTATAAAAAAAAAGAAATGCGATTTATACCAAATGATTCACCCAAATTTTTAAGAGGTAAATTATTATAAAATTAGGTTCAATCTTTAGCACTTACTATTTTTCTTCTTTTATCCTTAATTTTGGGTTTTTTTATAAAAAAATTTGAATCTTTAGTTCAAATTTAGGAACCTAAAATTTGGGATAAGAATTAAGATGGAGCAAACGATGAAAACTAATTGCCAAGATAAAAAATGGAAATCATGACTACCATAAGAAGACCAAATTAAAAGATTAATAAAACAAAAGAATAATCCAAAACGAACTAAAAAAATAAGAAAGTTAAAAGTAGTAGTGTCCAACAGTTAGATTACCTGCTTAAATTCGTGGGTTCGGTTCAACTCATGTTGTAGACACCATTTTTTAAGGCTCATGATTATTATTTATTAATGAAAAATATATTTTATTTAATTTTATTTTAAAATATATTTAAAAAATATTAAGTTATTAATATAATTTTTTATATTTTAATATTATATAAAAATGAGAAAACTAAACTAACTAAAATTAAAGTTTTTATTAGCATATAGAAAATCATAGCCTGAGAATTAGAGAAGAAATTATATTGTTTACTTATTAATTTGATCATTTATAATTAACAAGTGAATTCCTTTATATTTTCTTTTGAATACAAGCTGTTCAATTATTAGGGAAGAAAAAAAGGAAGCAGCCAAAATGGGTTTGGGTCCATATAATTAAATTAGGAGGCAACTTATGGCTCGAATGAGAGCACCATTCCTATCAAATAAAAGTTGAAAAACAAAAAGGAAAAGCAAGATGTCGTGAAAAATATGATATATACAATAAATCAAAGTGAAAAAAGAAAAGTGCTAAAGTACAAAGAAAATTATTGAGGAAGATGGTGTGTAATGTCTTCACCTAACCTTGGCTCGGGCCATTGGTTAAGATCGAACAATAATTAAGATAATTATCTTCTATCTACTATAGATATTAAATTTTATTTGAATTAATTTTTTAAATGATTTTCATTTCACTTGAATCGACTCGGTTTAAACCGATTCTAATATTATAATTGATTATTGTCCTAATAAATTTTTTGGATTTATTAGGTCATTGAATAGGTTGAATTGTAATTAAATTTGATTCTAAATGATTCAGCTTGAAGTCCAATTGTCCAAGTTATTTAGGCTTGAGAGCTCAATGAAAATTTTGTGCCTAAAAACATTTTCCCATTTTCAAATTTTATTTTATATTATTCCATTTTATTTTAATTTCATTCTTTAAAAATTTTATCAAAAAGTTAAAAAGTAGGTTGAAGGCTTGCACAACTGAATTTAGGCTATCAACAGCTGAATTCAAGCTGCCAATTGCCTACACCCTGCATGCCAAATTCTACAGTAAAAATCACAGTGCTCAAAAGTCATCTGTAGCGACTCAAAATTTCTTTTAATCCCAAAAAATTTGGCATTTGAACTCCAAATGACTCTTTAAATAGAACCTTAATCACAAACATGAAGAAAGGGGGACCAAAACCAATAATCATCCTATTGCCATTCAACCCATTTTGCCACCAAATCATCATCACTAACATTCCAACACCATCAAAAACATGTTCACCTTATGTCATTGGAGGTGGAAATGGGAAACCTAACAGAAAATTTAGAGGTAACCTTTTCCCATATATAGACAAGAGAAATGAAGAAAAAAGAAGATGTGAAGGTAAAGGACAATGCATTTACATACCTTTTTAGCTATGGATTAAGATCAGCTAAAGATGTAGTCCATTTTTTTTTTTGTTATCTTTGAACCTTGTTAATTTAACAAATTAGAATCCATAGTTGCCTCTGCCCAAGGGCACACGAAAAGCCTGTATGGGTGTATCTTTCTTTATCATTGATAAATTGACAAATATAATGCATTTCTCACTTCACATGTTGTCCATTTTCATCTGCTTTGTCATTTCTTAGCTTATATTTTTTTTCTTTGTTTCTATTATATATCCACCTATACCTTTACAATCTTACCTATTTTTAGGTCTTTAAATAATGAACGTTATAGATTATCATGAAAATAACTCTAGATTTTATTTCAAAAACTTTATTCATATCAATGAGCTTGATGAGGAGGAGGATTTAAAGAATTATGCCTTACATCTTGATTTGTTAAGATTATCGGAGCAAGAAAAGAAATTGATAGAACCTTATTAAAAGGCTATAGACATGGTCCATTTAGGAGATAAAGAAAAAAAAAAAAAAAGTTAGGGTTGGTACTAAGCTTCCATTTGTCAAAAGAAAAAAGTTGGAAGATTTACTTTGAGAGTATGTAAACATGTTTGAATGCTCGTATCAGGACATGTTAGGACTCAACATGGACATTGTAGAACATAAACTACCTTTGAAGTTAGAGTACAGAACAGAAGTTGAGGCATAAAAATGGAAAATGTTGTTGAAAATCAATAAGGAGGTAAAAAAACAGTTTGACATTAGTTTATTTAGAAGTAGTTAAATACCTTAAATGGGTAGCCAACATAATCCTAGTCTTGAAAAGGGATGGAAAGCAAGGATGTGTATAAAACTACCAAGACTTGAATAGATCTAGCCTAAAAAATAATTTTATGTTGCCTTACATCGATACCGTCGTAGATAACATTACCAAATGCTCCATATTATCGTTCATGAATGTCTTTTTTGGTTATAACTAGATTAAAATAACTTGAGATAATATGGAAAAGACTATATTCGTGACAATGTGGGGTATGTTTTGCTACAGGGTTATGCCATTTGGGTTAAAAAATGCTAACGCTCTATATTAAAGAGTAATGATAACTATTTTTCATGATATGATGCATAAAAAGATAGAGGTGTACATTAATGATAAGATAGCAAAGTTTTGAAAATGAGAGGACTATGTTGCTAACCTTAAAAAGCTTTTTGAAAGGTTACGAAAATATCAACTCAAGCTAAATCCAATTAAATGCACATTTAGGGTAAAATCGAGGGAGTTACAGGGATTTATATTCAGTGAAAGAGGAATTAAAGTCAAATTAGACAAGATTCATGCCATTAAAAACTTGCCTTTTCCAAACACAAAAAGAAATGAGATTTTTTTAAGAAGGCTGAATTATATATCCCACTTTATCTCCCAACTCACCTTAAAGTGTGATCCTATTTTTAAGTTGTTTCAAAAAAGCAACCCAGGTGAATGGAATGAAAAATGCCAAAATGCCTTTGAAAGAATTAAAGAGTACTTTTAAAATCCACTAGTTTTAGTACCATTTATTATAGGAAAACCCTTGATTTTATGTAGACACCTATTTTGTTTGAGAAAAAGTGAGTGTTATTTCAAAATATTTGAATCAATTGTCGATTTTGTTCTAATCCATCAAGCCTAATTAAGTTTTGTTTTATTTTATTTTTTATGTTCTATTTATTTATTTATTTATTTTCTTTCTTTTTTTTTCTTTTTTGGTTCCTTCTCTTTTTTAGTTTGTTTGGCCAAAAGTCCTTAGTGCATTAAATGCACCACCTGCTAGCTGCCCACCAACAATCCAAGATTCCAGCTGCCCACCCAGTCAGCACCATCACCTAACAACTTACCTAACTTTAGGCATAAAAATTTCAACCAAAAATCCTATATTTTTATGGGATTTGAATATGATATTGGTTGGCTCTATAAATAGAGCTTCTTATAAGAAACTAAAAAGGATTAGACAAAAGGGAAAGCTTTGCTAAAAAAAAAAAAAAAAAAAAAAAAAACTTTGTCGAAACCTAGAAAAACCAAATAAAAATTTTTTTTCTAGCATAGTGGAAAACAAAAAAAAAAAAAAAACCATCCCCTATAACGGGAACACAGTGCCAAGATTAAGCAAAAAAAAAAAAAGTTTTTTGGTTGAAAGTTTGAGGGGATATTTTTGGTTTTTTTTTTTTATCATTTTTTAGCCACCGACAACTAACGAGAAAGGCGACAAGGTTGGTGACAGTGGCAGCCGACCATTTATGGGCAGAGAATTAGAGAAATTGCTTTTTGGTTTGAAGTTTTTTTTTTTTTTTAGAGAATAGGTTGAAATGATTTTTTTGAAAAAAATTGGTTTATATATATATATATATAAAAAAGGTGAAACAAAGTCCTTTTGCCTAAAGAAAGATCTGTGTGTGGACTCAGATCCAACTCGAGATCCACTCACTTGACCTATGACTCGCTTCTTCATTAAACTAGGAACCGATCCAACTAGATCGCTTACTAGCTCAACCAAATCATTGAAAAACCAAACTAAACCAAACAAAACTACAAAGAACCGCCTTGAACCACTCGTAAATCGCTTTTGGACATTAAACCGCTACAAAACCTCATTTCATCTTTTTCTCGTTTGAATCCTTAAACTTTCTTTTTAAGCCTTTTGTTTACAAGTTTCAACTCCTTAGACTTCCTTTTCAAGCCAATAAGTGACTTTAGTAAGCTTTACATGGATGTAATTACAATTTTTTTTGTTAAAATTGTTTTATGCTATCATTTCTTATGATAAATCTAATGATGCAAATACGTGCACATATAGTAAAAGAAAAAGGTTAATAAACATAATATACACAAGTAGCAAAAGATAATTTAACAATTAAAATGGTAATAAATGTCTTTTCACATGACCCATTTAAGATTTTTTAACAAGAGGAAAGGCATGACTCTAACTTAGATTTGGATCCCCAAGGTTTGTCTACATGTTGGGTTTAAAAGGTTTGATAATATAAAAGTTTTTAAATTGTTCCTTACATCATCATTCATTATAGACTAGTAAGGCATCCAAATTCTCGCCTACCATTATAAGCTCAAAAAGAAATTGTTCAATTTTAATGAAAGTTTTCACTAGCTCATACAAAGATTATCACGTCAAGAAAATATAGATACTTGTTCCCCCTAATAAATGACAATACTCAGGTCTAAAGCTTTTGTATAAATGCATGTGTGGTGTATATAAAAGGTCATGCCAACTCAAATAATCAAACAAATTGGTATATATAAAAAGTCAAAATCTACAAAATAAATAAATATATTAGTACACATAAAAAATTATAAACAAATAGGTTAGTACACATAAAAAAATATGAATAAATACATAAAAAATAAGCATAATAAAACCATTAAATTAAGGCTTAAGATAACATATGACTAAAAACTTGCTTAACTCTCTAAGATCTCCAGTGGAGTCACTAAACTATCATAATATTTATGTTCAAAAACTTATCCATTAGACATAAAAATTAATGGAGTCACCACTAATTTTTTTTATCTAGGTGTGATTGGCTACCTCAATAAATTTATTCTTTTTAAGATCGTCCTAAGTTTAAACTAAAGATCCTAAAAAAAAAAATTAGTTTTAGTCTACATCAACATAACTAAGTTCAAAAGTCAGTTACATGTAAAAAAAATGTTAGCATCCCATTATGCCCAAAATTGGTACCAAATTAATCATAGGTTATCTTATTTAAGCCTTAATCAAATATGGTTTTTTATTAGTATTGATATTTTAAATTTTAGGAAAAAGTCATGAGGCTTTCACTAAAAAAATTTTTTTTCACATCAAGAGTATTCAAAATAAACTCATTATTTATTTAAAGAGACTCCATTATCGGATTTATTAAAATATATCATTAATTTCATATCTCCGTTCCTTTTATTTATTTACACAATATTGTCATATAAAAATGCTATCAAATATAATAGAAAAATATCATAAAATAATATCATAATTAAAACATGGAAAATAAACCATGCAAATATCATATAATAAAAATCATGCCAAAACCATGTGAAGATATCATGCAAAATATTATAATAAAACATCATACAATAATATTAAATAAATCATAATCATGCAAAAAAAACATTAGATAATCAATCATGCAAGTAAATTAAATTCATGCAAATATATATTCGTGCAAAAATATTATAATAAAAAAATCTTACCAATGGTTTTTCTTTTTTTTCCTTATCACTCTTAATTTAATCACAATTAAAAAAAAAAAGAATAAAAAATAAAACCAAAAAATAAAAGAAAAAAAAAAAAAAAAACCTACCATCAAGTCAGGTTTTGGCGCGAGTTACCACACAGGTTTTCGAGTCACATGCAGATCCTGGCTTTTCCAAAATAATGTCGTTCTTCTTTTCTCAAAATTCCCCTTTTCCTTTTCTTCTTAGGCTTTTTTTTTCCTTTTTTTTCTCTAGAATTTTTCATTGGAATTTAGCTAAAATTTGTAGAATTTGGAACCGAAAAATTCAAATAGTACCAAGAAATTCATCCTTTCCTTGAAAATTTAAAGAACCCTAAAATCAACCACGTGAAACCCATCAAAAAATTCAAATTATCATTGAAAAATTCAAACAAAAACCTAAAAAAATCCAAAAAATTCAACCAAAATTCCAAAAATCCTAAAAATTCAAAACGCAAACCCAAAATCAAGAAATCAAATCCAAAAACCTAAAACTTTTAAAAAATTAAACAAAACCCAAAAATTCAAAAATGATTCCAGAAACCAAAAAAACTTAGAAACTTAAAAAATCCCAAAATCTTCAAAAAAAAATAAAAAATTGAAACCCAATTCCACAAATCCCAAAAACTTAAAAAATCCCAAGATCCCATAAACACCAAAAAACCCAAAGATTAAAACTCCAAAAATTAAACTTCTATAACCCAAATTCTAGACTTAGAAAATTTTTAAACTTCTGTAATTGCTTGAGTTTTGTTTATGAATTGCTAATTGCTTCTTGTGTGTGTTGTGATCACAGATTAGAGGTCCTTTTATAAGGATGAATTTCTAATTCAGTTTGAAAAAACCTTAATTCCACCGAATCTTGGCAAAATTTTCATGATTTTTTTTTTTGTAATCTTTCTTTTTTTCATAGATTAGGGCTCAAGTATTTCCATAAAAAATTAGTCTTTACAATCTTCAACAAAATCCAAGAACCAAATCTTAGGCTTTCTTTTTGCAAAAATCACTACGTTTTTTTATTTACTCTATTTACTCTTTTTTTTTACTTTTCTAACTTTTTTTTAGGCAAAAACTGAAAGTAAAAACTAGAAACCAAAAATTGAAATAAAATACGTAATAATAATAATAATAATAATAATAATAATAATAATAATAATAATAATAATAAATGAATAAAAACCCAATTTTGGACTTTTTTATCTTTAGACCTAAAATTCAATTTTTCAATCAAGACCTAATTACAATTCTCATCCAATTATCAAAATCTGTAGCCTATTTTAATATCAAAAAAATTCTTGAACAGAATAAAATATTGACACTAACTTTAATTATTACTTATTATTATCCATTTAGTTTATATAAAATCTAAATTAACTTGGCATTGCGAGTACAAGTAAATAATAAGTTAAAATACTAAAAAAGCTCATTAATTTTATCAC
The DNA here is from genome assembly GCF_002303985.1 of Durio zibethinus. The sequence goes on along the minus strand of NW_019167938.1, from coordinate 10,190,962 downwards.
TTTATTTAAATAAATTTTTAAATTTTTATTGTACTCAAATAAGTTATTATTTTTTTATTTGTATCCAAGTATATCCTTATTTCAAATAAAAAATTAATTTATGTTAAGGGTTTATTTATGTATAAATTAAAAAATAAAAACGTATTTAGATATAAATTAAAGTTTAAGGGTTTATATAGATGCAAAGTGAAAATTAAAATATTTATTTAGATGCAATAAACATATAAAAATTTATCTAAATAAAATGATAAAATCAAGAATTTTTTATTATCTTACCCTAGAAGGTTAAAATAATAAAGACTAAAATTTGGAAACCCAACAGTACAATTTGGGCCGTCTAATCTCAAAGCCGTATAGCTAAGAATGTGAAGTTATACATACACAAATTGAAACAAGAGTAAAAATCAGCCTCAAGGAAACTAGGACATTGACTCTCCTTATCGTTGATCACATCGCCATAATTTATCCTTCCAATAACACAAGCATATGTTTTTCTGGCCCAAAAGAGAAGGAGATTCTCATTGCTTGTCAAAACACAAAACATCACATTGTATAATAAGATTTCTGAGACCAGAATAAGGGACCCAATCAGGAAAAGAAAACAAAACAAAAAAAAAATTCTAAGGTGGAGTAGGAAGATCATCCCTGTTGGTGCAAAAATCTGAGAGAATGGAGGCTGCCTTAGCCAATCATTTGAGCGCATCGTTCCTTAATTGATTTGCCACCCAATCTGTTGCCTTATTGGCTGTTCTTCTAACTAAAGTAAACTGTTTTTCATTAATTAATAGCATCAAGCATTTGCAAAATATCATTTACCACAGGTCAAATACCACCTTATTATACTTGTCTCTAACTGCCAATTTCACAGCTGCATGCCATAGCTTCTGCTGTTAGCTGTTAAAGCAGAATCCATCTTAATCTCCAACAATTAGTTTGACCTTGTAAAACTTGGGCCTTACCTATTAATCTTCCAATTCATAAAACCCAAATAAGACAATTTTCATTTTTATTAAAATTTATTCAAAGCTGATGAAAATTGAGTCCGAATTATGCAGGATGCGGCCATCGTGAGATATGTTACTTAAGATTCTTTTTATTATAACTAGTGCTGAAGTTCGATTTCGTTCGATCTATTATAATAATTTTTAATATTTTATTAAGTTAAGATTTATTTGAATTAAAAGTTAGAAATTAATATTTATTTGAATTAAAAGTTAGAGATAATAATTTAAAAGAAAATTAACCTTATTAATTACTAATTCTAAAAGAATTGCATAACAAAGTTCAAGAAGCAAAGACAAACCTTCCCTAAAGAAAGGGTAAATTTAAACAGAAAATGTTAGTTGTACATTTTTAAATTACAAAATTACTAAAAAAAAAAAACTGCTAAAAAAAAAATGCTAATCAAACGTTATAGATAATAATGTCGACCTTCAAGTAATTATTAATAACAATTTTTTTCTATTAATTTTTTTCTATTCTCCTGAAAATCACTTGTTTCTCGCATTATTCCATATGACCCAAGATTTGTTTTCTTTGTAAAGATTTGTTTTCTTCAAGAAAAGATAGTGATGATAAGAGTGATGATCTGGGAGATGCTTGTAAAAATAACTAGAAATATGCTACATAAACAATATGATAAAAATTTGTTAACAGAAATTTTTAATGCATGCTTCACTTGATTTTATTTATTACGATTCTCAAATAATTTTGTTAAACCATAATACTATCCGTATCTTCCCACATCAGGCCAATTCCTCAGCCAAACGACCGCCTGCCACTGACATTTTTCCTATCATCGTTGTGCGCTGGTTAAGGGCATCATGTGCACCCTGCACAGCACGTTTGATGTCCTTCAGAATTTTCTGCACACCAGCATCCTTAGACACGGATTTAAGCACCATAGAAAGCCTTGTTCGAAGCTTCATAACAGCCAATTTGTCTTCATCAGATTCAGGATACACTACTAACAAATCCATATTAGAAGATAAACATTTGCTGATGGAGATAGATCATGCTGCTTTTCGGACTAAGTTCTTTGCAAGAAATCTCTCCGTGGCATCACCAATCACCATTAACAGTTTCAGATATCTTATTTTTGGTAGAATCTGAAATGGTGATTGCACCATTTGCAGTTGAATCATTGGAAGAACACGCCAACTTCTCCATCTCAAGAACATCACTCTTTAACAGCACCATCTACATGTGTTTTCGTATGTTTTCACTTGATTCTTCAAATCAATGAGATTTGAATATGATTCCACAGAATTTTGAACATATTTCAATTTTTTGTAAGTCTCCTGTTCAACAAAAAATAACTAAAAAACTGCTAAAATAGCTAAAATAGTTTAGATGACAGGCAGATTCAGATCCCTGCTCCAGCTCAGATAATGTACTTTGAATTAAAATCAAAATGAGAAGAAAATAACATAAGAAAATTCTCCAACCAAGCACGTTTGATATGATTGGCTGGAGATGCAGCTGAAGCCAAAGTAACAACAGCAGCATCTACTGCAGTAGCGGCGTCAACAGCGGCTTTATAAGCTTTATCAGATTAAATTTGAACATTAAGAAATTTGAAGATAAATATTAAGATAAGAGAAAACACCCTAGTGATTACTACAATATTAGCCAACTCAAATGTCACACAATGTCTAATTTATACTTCACCTCGTGTAATAGACGAACTCATTCTTCCTCTAAAAGAAGTGGTCTAGGCCATTTCAATAACTTAGCAGTTGAGGACCTGAAAACAAAGATTCATCCATCATTGACTATCTAATTAGAGAGCTTTCCCCAATAAGAGTGTGCAGGTTAGAATGGTCTCAAAGACACAAAAAAAATTACATTCTGTTTCAGTTTTCACCTTAAATAGTTATTAATTAGGAAAACAGGTCAACAGATTCGTAAGTGAACATGTCTGAGCATGTTTTTGTAAGTCTAGAGAGCAAGCATTTCTAAAAAGACATGAGAATACAGAAAGATCAAGATGAAGCAGAATTACCAGTGTATTTTTGGAGGCGGTCAGCATTAAATACAGACTAGTCATTTAGCAAAGCTTCCTTTAACCCATTGGCCAAATGATCATAATTCATATCCTTACCTATTAAGAATAATCAATACAGAAGAAGGACAAATGTAAGTTCCAGAAAACTACAACTAATTAATGGCAATAATAAAATGAATACAGGCAAACATACCCAAGTACTGCATACTTCATGTCAGCAATTAGAAAAATATCTTTTAGAATGCCATTGTAACTGGCGGTTAGCAAATAACAAATGCTTATCATCAAATCCCTTTAGATCAGGGAAGAGAATTCTTCTTTTATTAAAATGAAGGTATGCTGCAAGGAAAACTTCCCAGCAGATAAAAGTGACATTATTTAATGTTCAAATTTCTTAGCCAAACCATAGATATTTATCTTCAAATTTCTTAGCCAAACCAAAGAAAAGGGAACATTAAGAACCTTCCCACATCAGGCCAATTCCTCAGCGAAACTACCGCTTACCACTGACATTTGTTCTATCATTGTTGAGCGCATTGCACCCTCTGGGCACTGCCATGAATGTCCTCATCTTCCTCATAAGCCACTTGAGCGTGTGCCTGCTTCCTACACATCTCTTCATCACTGTTAACATCGTGTAGAGTGGTTTCCTCACACTCATCCACCTCCATGTCAGTCAGCTGGACTGAAGTCCTTGGAGATAGAACAGCCTCTAGCGCCTTGCACTGGTCAGGGGTCAAGTGAATGTACATTTTACTCTTCATGAATGGCCTTTGATACATAGGCATTCCTTCATCATTGATGGCCTTGAATTGATCTATGTTATACAAAGAGGAAGTAAAGATCAATATCAAATCCACATAAAACAGGGACATAAAACAGGGACATCAGTTAGAAAAATCGATATCCAATAAATAAACACCAATTAGAAAGATCAATACCCATTAAAATGTGAAGATGGGTCATTTTAAATCAATAAAATTCAAAAGCTAATGACACAATCCCAAAACAACAAAGGTGCACAATCATTGATCATAAAATGAAAGGTGCAGCTTATGTAAATTGGCAAAAACTCCCCACTTACCAGGCTTAATCACTCCTCAGTTTGTGACTTAATGAGGAGTTGTCTGCCATCTAGGTGGGTCAGTACAAATTGGAAGCCACAAAGCACTTCAGCAAGTGTCAATGTATGCTCCACAAATAAGTCATTACCCTTTGTTTTAAATTTAGAATAATTTTTCTGTTGTAGGACAAATACAACTTCTCTAGTGACTGTGTCAGGCTGTAAAAGAGAAATTGTTAGCAAACAACCAAGTTAGCAACAGCAAGAAAGCTGTATTCAAAGATATAAAATAAAATGCCAAGTTCGTAATTAAATTGAAAAAAACAGATTTATTGGCCATACTGTTTCATCAGCTTCTGCTGGGAAAGTAATCTTTGTCCATTCTGCATACCCTTTTCAACAATAACCTCCAAGTCTTTCTTCTCCTGCACAACCTTCTCACCTTTGCACTGTGGGGAGCTATCCTTGTCATTGATGCTCTCACCGGTACCCTTACAATCATTGCAAGGATGCTGCATCTATTGGATCATGCCAGGACCAAGTTGTCTGATAGAGACTTTCATTCCAAAACCTTGACAAACAGAACATTTCATTGATGCACCTGACTTAGACCCTTTACTATGTAAAATAACTTTTGTTAACATAGACCAAAGAAAAAAGCAGTCTAACCACTATCAATGCCACAAACATTACTCAATTCAAACACTAACCCCTTGCACTTTGAGCAAATTTTGTTGCATGAAAAAGAAAATTTTTTTGGACGTTCCATTGTAGAGATCTTCCAAAGAAACCTTGAGGGGATGGATTACATCCTTTCGGCCTCTGTTGCTTCCACCACCTGCACAGGCAATCAAGCTCTTAGCTCAAATTTCATAAAAAAATGATTACAACAGCAATAAAACAAAGCATTGTCAAAAAAAGTAACAACTGAAAACCTCGATTCCGAGACATTAGAACAATACAATAAGAGACTAATTTTCATTTGGGATCAAAAACATGCAAAGACAAAATCTTCCACAATCACAAAGAAAACACACCAAACACCAAAGCCTAGAAACCCTAAACCATATAAAAAAAAAAATTGCATTTGAAATAAACCATATCCAAAAAATAAAGAAATTACAAACAAATAAAAAAAAAAAAAAACCAAACGAATCCCACCAATTTCATGAGATTATATTGAAAACTCAAATCTCCTTTACAGTACAAAATTCAAAAAAATAACTAAAATAGTCGAAATTCAGATCCAAAAACTATATATTTACACTACCCACTAACCTTCAATTAAATCCAAAACAACATTCAACAATACCTGCACAAAAAAATAGTAATTAAACAAAAAAAAACAATCTAAAAAAAAAACCAACGGACTATCACCCATCCAACATGCAACAAATATTTTAGACAAATATTTAAGAAAAAAATACCAACATGCAAACCTGACAATAGAGTACACATGACCCTTGAATCCAAATAACACCAACAGGCAAACCTCACAACAGTTTGTTTTTATTTTCGAAATTTCTTTTAGGCTTTGTTAACACCTAAATGGAATTGATAAAAAAAATATTACACCGAAAAAATTTGTTCAATAACAAAAAAACTCAAACACCGTTCAACAATTCATCACCATCAAACGAAATTGAAATTTGTAACACCAAAATTCTCCCAAATAAAACAAAACAAAACCCACATTTAACTAAACAATAACCCAAAAACGCATTAAAAAAAGAAAGAAAAAAACCTAAAACAAAACACATACCAGTCAGTATGTTTCTGTAACACCAAAATCATCCCAAGAAAACAAAAAAAAAAAAAAAGTACAATCAATTAAAAAACGAAGAAGCAAAAAATTTACCAAAAACGCAAAAAAAAAAACCAAAACCAAAAGACAAAAGACAAAAATCAAAACACATACCAGCTCTGTGTTTTGCGCCAGGATTTCTGTTATTGAAACCATCTTTAATGCTAGTCATAAAATAGCAGATAGAAAAACGCAAGTCTAATACACCTGGCAAGTAAAAAGGAATACGTGTAAACATAAAACTCGCCTGTGAAACTTTCAACGCAAAACATTTATATATATATATATATATTTACACCTGTCATCTTTAAGATCTCAAAGAATTTTTTTCTATAAAGTAGTATTGATAATATCATCGTTCAATCACAATAAAAAAAATGATATAATAATTTATCAATTATAAATATAAATTTTATATAAAATTTTAATTAATTTTATATAATTTTAAATTATATTAATTAATTATAATATAATAATTATATGTGATATATTCCCTACAAAAATTTTTGACATTTTGATATAATAGTCAGTATCTTTATCTACTATATATAGTTAAAAGCAAGATTTTAGATACCCAAAAACTCTTCCTCAAGGTTGCCAATAATGGCACTCCAAATTTAGGAAAAAACAAGCCAAGGTCTGCTAATTAACGCTGCAATATGCTCATTCCCTTTATCTCTCCAAATGCTTTACCAAATGACTCTGCAATAAGAAATTTTTTTCTTTTGGTTTTACGAGTCATTTATTAAATTACACAAGTCCTAGCTCTTTCACCTCATTACCCATTCCATTCTCTCTTCTTTTTTTTTTTTTTTGCAGTGGCATGTATAAACTAAATTTTATGTCCATGAAAGGACACCCGAAGGGTATGAATTTGAACTTTCAACGTAAAGATTTCAAGTTTAAAAATCTTCAAAAAAAAAAAAAAAGATTGGAATTTATAAGATGGAAGACTGGCCATCTTGTCTTTCATTTTTACGTATGAAAGGAATGGGGAGGAGGGAGTCAAACCTAGGATCTCAGTTGTCCTGAAGAGAGATAATAATCGCTAAATCAAGCCTATGAATGTATAAAAATAATAAAAAATATTCTTTTTCAAGGAAAAAGATCTAATGATCATATGAAAAAATTCAAAAAAAAAATGTTAATTATCTTGACCCAAACTTCTGGTTTATTTTGTTTCTCATTTTCGCCGTTAAAACCTTAGTACAGAGAAAAAAAAAATCTTTCACAACAATTAAAAAACAAATTTATTTTTTTATCTTTATTTTTTTTTTCAATAAAAATATCGTATAATTACTGATCATTGCCACGTTGTCAGTGAAATACAAAAAAAAATTAAAAATTAAAAATCTTATAGTAATTATCTTAAAAGGTCACTAACCTCTTTAGTTTTAAAATACCAACTTTCCCCCTTGACCATTCATCCCGTTAACCGAACCATTAGGTCCGTTACCCTATTTAGACCCATGTAGCTAAAGTTGCCATGCTCTTGTTTTTCTTTCTTTTTATTTTTTTGAGTTTCATTCTTTGTTTCTTTAAATTTTCAAAGTCTCTTGCTTCTTTTCCCTTCATTTTTCTTTCCTTTTTTTTTTAAATCTTTGGCTCTCTTCTCCATCCCCATGTTTCTCATTCTTCTCCTCACACCCTCACTCTAGTCTTTTTCTTGTTCTTTTAATGGAAAATTTTAAGGCTAATAAACTAAATGCCTTCGATTTTTCGTATAAACTTCAATTAATGCCAAGTTCTTCCAAATTTGAAGAAAATTTGTGTTTTTTTAATTAAATCTTGCAATTGTTTCATTATTAAAACGATTTGAGTTTTTCTCCTTTACAAAAATGCCATTTTGTAACTGTGTGGCTCTTTATGGTGCTTGGGATGAGAGTTCTTGTTTGATTGCTGAAAATGCTTGAGGAGTTGATGATTCGGATTTTTTGGCTTAATTTTTTTATTTTGATAATTTTAATCCTGTGATTGCAGATTTTGCATTCAAATATATTTTCGTTATTTCATTTTTAGTTTGATAGTTCGTTGCTTTCAAATAATTTTTGGGTTATAATTTATTATATTTTGGATTTGTTTACACTGTTGTGTTGATAATTGATTTGGTTAGAGCATAAACGGACGAAAATGCCAGAGAAAGGAGGAAAATAAATGAAAAATAAAATAAAATAAAGCAAATAAGAAAGAATGGCCAAGGGTTTGACTGTGAAAGTGGAGCTTCAAGAACAACAGTTAGACTAACGGGGTGAATGGTTAAATGGGGAAAGATGGTATTTTGAAACCACAAGGGGTTTAGTATCCTCTTAAGATAATCGTAGCGGGGGTTTATATTTCACCCGTCAAAGACGTTTGAGACATGCTTAGTGAGTTAAAAAATTTTTGCTTTATTCTAACTTCCTTCAACATGCGAAAAAGATCAACAAGATCCTACTCATTTTCTGCGTCAGATGTTGTTTCATTTCGTACGGATTGGATGGCCACTCATAATTAATGAAGATGTTAATATAAGGCAGTTGAGAATTAGATTACTTGATAATAATATATATCAATGGAGTTTAATTATGTAACTTGAGCGGAATATACATACATTACAAGAAAATAAAAGATTAGTGATAGTTTTATAACGATATTTTACTTACAAATATTACTAATGTCCGTATTTTTATAAAATTTAAGTCGTTTTTTATCAAAACGCAATAAACATTTAAATAGTGATGTTTTTATTTATAAATGTCATCCAAAACAAAAATTAATAGTGTTTATCGACTAAAACACATTGAATAATCTTTTAAAAAAAATTAGAGTGATTACTAAAGGGATTTTTTTTACAAAAAATACCTTAAATAATCCCGTTATAAAAATGGATATGAGATTATTAAAAGTATTTTTGACAGCCAATCCTTGAATAATCTCTTTATAAAAAAATATAAGTGATTATTGAAGGCATTTTCTGTAAGAAATACCTTCAATAATTTCATTAAAAAATTAAAGAAGAATATTAAAGGTATTTTTTGTCAAAAATACATTTAATAAATATCGTATCAAATTTTAAGGATCATACAATTGTTAATCATAAAATCATAGGTTCGATCCCTTTCTTTAGCGTTTTTTAAGTTTTTGAAAGGATTATTTATAAAGGATTATTCAAGACATTTTCTGAGCAAAAATACTTTTAATAATTTATTTAAAAAATTTTGGAGAGAGAATATTGAAAGTGTTTTCGGTAGAAAAATGCGTTCAATAATCTATAGAAAAAATTTGAAACGAAATCTTAAAGGTATTTTTGGCCAAAAACGTTTTCAATAATCCATTCAATAAATTTTTATGAGGGATTATTGAAAGCGATTTTAGTAAAAAACACATTCAGTATCCCATCAAAAAAACTTTGGTTTAATTATATATGTAAAGTCAGTTATAGGTTTATGCGCAGAAAACATTTAAAGTTAGTTATATGTTTATGCCCAAAAATTATTTGGTTTATATATGTGATACTACGAATTATATTTTAAAATTTACATTATGAAGATTGTTATATTTCAACAAATTGACCACATATTCGAATTTAAAACTGATAATAGTGCCATATAAATATACTTTTATCAAATAATCGTACTCAATATAAGTGTATTCATATAAAACAAAAAATATATAAATAATATTAAACTACTACCTCAATCTACAAACTTAAATTATTCATTCAACATGGCATATTAAAAATATTATAACAAATGATCCTCATATATTTACACTCAACCAATAATGTCCAACCTCAAGGTTTAGCAATAAATGATAATACATATTCACACCACTCTTTATAGACTTCATCAAATTCATCTACCATGAAGCTTTCTTTACTCTTCCACTAAAAAAAATCAAAAGTAAATGTTAATAAACGAGAACATAATTTAGCTTTTTTTTTTTAAGATATAATGACTTTATGAAATTTATACTAATCTTGAATGGTGTGGTTATAAAATCATATAAAACTATCTCCTTCATAAAATGAAGAACATAATATCCATATTCAATATATCCAGGTTGACGAGGTACCTGAAAATTAAATTTAGTGAGTTTAGAAAACATTTATCTACACAAACTCGACATAAAAAAATAAATTTCATATATTACCGGTAATGATACTCATTTTATCTTTTCCTTCTTATCAAATGTAGATATTATTCTAAATTAAAAAAAAATTTACTTAATACATAAATAAAATTACTTATGAACAAACATCAGATATATAATATAACAACATGTAATACCTCTTTATAAAAATTTTAATTTCGAGGTTAGGCATCGTGTTAGTTAAGCAAAATTAAGTAAGTATGACGTTAAAGAATTGGTATTAATCACAATAAGCTGCCAATGATGATTGCAAAATAATAAAAATGATATACTCATATTAGGTATCATATCAGATTCAAGTAAGGTTGAAATAATTATTTATATGAATATAACTTACTGTGCATTATACGGGAGCAAATAATAATTAGCTCATTTTTTCATGCACTCAATCATATGATTAACACAAAAAGCGACTGTGCCACTTTACTCACTAATGAAATTGGGGTCAACGAATTTAAATCTATGGGTCATTATCTCGCTTTAACCTCTCTATATAGAAAGTTACACGATAACAATCAATAATATTAGTTAGTAATACACCGTAGTATAGATTAATACATTTTGAGTTTGCATATTTGTATTTATAAGCTAACCTTATATAAGCAACAATATCAATAATTGATATTTCATCCAATTCACAAAATTCTTTAACTTCATTCACACCAATGTAAAAAAATGATGGTTTATCAAATAACCCATCCTTAGACTCAATGGTTATGCATTTTTCTCTAGATAAATGATCAAGTGAATAATTAGATAACTTATCTATGACAGCCTGAGCAAGGGTCATACTCTGAGTCCCAACATCCTATTATAATATATAATGAAATATAAGTATTAAAACTAAATTAATAAATATAATAAACAAATAAATATTAAACTTATAAACAAAATCATACTTCATGGCTAGTAACGGAGGTTAGGTTCCTTACCTGACTTACAACGAAAGCTTGTCCTAAGTGGATGATGCTATCCGACTGGCCTACAAGCATGCTATGCTATATTGCTGCCAATATGACCTCCAAAGCAGTGAGTCTTTATTGTTGCTCATTGAGGCGTTGCTTCTGGTCATTAAGCCATTGTTGTTGTTACTCAATGATTGCTTCATATTGTGCATTTATCATTCGAGGAGTTTTGAGTTGATTACTAAAAAACGTTGACAGCAACACAAATTTACCAATCTTACAAACTCAACTATGCCTTTCTTTAGCTCCTAATGCTAAAGACAATGAATCTTCACCATATTGGATTGCCAATTCATCAGATTTAACTTTGGTAACATAATCATCCTAAAAAACAATAATAAGATGGGTTGTAACAACAATCTATATAAGTTTGTATAGAGTCATGCATACAACCACAATACCAATCATACATGATTTAATGAGTAGTTATACATACAATCTTTTTAGCCAATTCTTCGGTTGCTTCATCTATAAAATATCCATCCTTTTGTAAATGTCTTTGTTTTCAGACATCCTATCTGAAAACTTTGAGCTAGAGTTCGCTGATTCTTAATAAATTATCACAATATATGAATTAGAATCTATGAAATGAATGTTTATAAATATTCATTTATGAGTATAAAACAAGTGTACGAATACTTATAAGTTTTTACTTGATATTTGCATATCCCTTTCTCATTGTCTAATGGTGATATATTTATTTGGCCCAATTTTTTTTTTGGTTTTCTTTGATTTTCTACAAAAGAAAAAAATTACATAAATCACATATGAAGATATTGAATATATTACATAAAATTTTAGAAATAATTTTTTTTAATAGGTTTGCATACTAAGAAATCTTCTGATAGCCTATTTCGAACAAAATTTTTCCAATCTTCAACACTTATAACATCTGTATATGATGTAGGTAGAATAGCCAATACTTCACCTTGATCAACGAGTAATAAAATATATCGGATTGTCAATCTGCTTTTAAAGTCTCTGAATGCTTGCCTAGCAGATTACAACACAAGCTTTTTACACTCAATTGAGACATTGAACCATTCCTATATAAATTAACATAATTAGTATAAACACATTGAATTTTAATTAAATAATCATTTAACAAATTTTATGAAATAGTTTAATAAACATACCACAACTAACTCCCATATACCATCCTTTAGATCATCAAGAACTCGTCGCCAATTGGTGTACGTAATTGAAATACTACTATAGACGATGACACCAATATGAGTAGCCAACTTGGCAGCTCCATCAGACACAAGTTGCCTACTTTGATTGAAGTCTACTTGAATTTTTGTGTCACTCATTTTAATTTATTTATTTCATCCCCTTTTTTTTTTTTTTGCCTACATGTATGTCTTATGCATGTTTAGTAGAATGAGAAGTATGTTGCTTAGAGTCTATAATACTTACGATTTTGATCATAATTATACCAAATATACCAAACTGTCTATCTAAATTTTACACTGTATGTAATAAAATACAATCCATATCATACTACAAAAATACCATTCAGCAAACCAATCAGTAATGTGTTTAGAAAAAACCATTCAGAAATACCATTCAGTAAACTAATATCATACAATATTATTCAGCAAACCATAATATTTAAATCAAACTACACGAAAACACCATACATGCAATGAAAGGTTCTTGGACGACTAAGATTACGGTGAAATGAATAAAAATATATATGCAGATATAAATAGTAAGGAATAAAAAAAATACCTTTTCAAAGAATATAAATAATACAATAAACAAAAAAATTAAGGACATATCGATAAACAGAGAGGTGTGCGACGTTAAGTTGTTGAAGGTTGATGACGACGATAGAGATAAAAAAATCAAAAGCCAAACTAAAAGTGTATCGTTCTTTGTAATAACAGTTTGTGATTTCAAAGTTTAAGACAGGGAAATGAATATAAAAATAATAAGTGAAGGTATTGTTTGATAAAAACGCCTTCAATAATCCTCTTAAAATTTAACTATGAGCTTATTAAAGGTATTTTTACTAAGAGACACATTTAATAATCTTAAAAAATTTTTAAAAGAAAATTATTAAAGGTACTTTTTTAGAAAACGCCTTCAATAATCCTATCCAAAAATATTACAAGGATTATTGAAAGCATTTTATAAAAAAAACATCTCTAATAATTTCTTTTAAAATTTTAAAAAAGAGATTATCGAAGGTATTGTTAGTCAAAAACGCCTTCAATTATCTCTTCGTTAAAATTTAAGAGAATTATTGAAGGCGTATTATGCAAAAAAATACTTTCAATAAATTTTTTTTAAAATATTTCAATGGATTATTGAAGGTATTTTTTATAAAAAATCACATTCACTAATATTCTCTTGATAAAAATGGAGGAGATTATTGAAGGTGAATTATGCAAAAAATGACTTCAATAAATTCCTTTAAACAATTTAAAAGAATTAGTAAAGATATTTGTAGTCAAAAACACATTTAATAATCCCCTTAAAATTTTACTATGAGATTATTGAAAGTGTTTTTTTACTAAAAGGCACATTTAATAATCCCAAAAAATTTTTAAAAAAAATTATTGAAATCATTTTTTTTAGAAAATACCTTTAATAATCTTGTCTATTTTTTTAATACCTTGTTTATTGGAGGCGTTTTATGCTAAAAACGCCTTCAATAATCCTAACAAAAAATATTATGAGGATTATTAAAGGGTTTTATATAAAAAAAATACCTCCAATAATTTCCTTTAAAAATCATCTCATTAAAATCTAAGAAAATTATTGAAGGCGTATTATGCAAAAAATGCTTTCAATAAAAAAGCTATTAAAAATTTTAAAAAAATTAGTGAAGGCATTTGTAGTAAAAAACGTCTAAATCTCCTAGTCAAAATTTATGACGAGTATCAAAGGCATTTTTGGTAGAAAATCACCTTCACTAATAAAAAAAGTAAAGGCATTTTTCTACCAAAAACGTCTTCTATAACAAATTATTGAAGACGATTTTACTAAAAGACACATTTAATAATCCCAAAAAAATTTTAAGCAAAAATTATTGAAAACATTTTTCTTAGAAAATGCCTTCAATAATTTGGTCCATTTTTCAATAGATTGTTTATTGGAGGCATTTAATGTCAAAAACGCCTTCAAGAATCCTATCCAAAAATATTACGAAGATTATTGAAGGTATTTGTTTATTAAAATGCCTCTATTTGTCATATTTATGTGCGTGTGTATTACAAACTTCAATAAAATTATCCTCAAACTTAGCGCATCTAATCCTCAACTTCAAGCTTCATCTTCATTAATCTACTATTTCTCTTTTTAGACTAATTACAATTTATTTTCCCTTTCTTTCAGCTTTTAGTATTTGAGCTTTATCTTTTAAAACCCTATTTTAACTATTCTTTAGTTATTTACTTTAGGTTTTACTTCATTCTACTATTCCTTTTGCTTTTGCAATTTTTGATTTTTTTTTTGTTTAAAATTTTTCTCCAGAACCCACATTTCTCAAATACCTATTTGGAACCCATCATCCACTTCTTTTTCCCTTTCATTTTCTTTTTTTTTGGGTTTCTCTGAACCAGTCTTACCTTATTTCAACCTTAACTACAAATACTCTAGGGTAATGTCTAGATTAGCAACAGAGTTTTAAATGCTTTATATCAGGTAGCTAAAAAAATACTTTATAACAATAAGTTTTGATCTTCTATAAGTACTGATCTTGTTATTATTTTTTGTTTAAAACATAATAAACTTAAATATTTAACATGTTCATTTTCATATAAATTATTTATATAAATTTGGTTTAATAATGTAGCAAGTACTAAATAGATAAGAGTTGAATGCAAAAGTCAAAATTAAGTCAAGAGTATAGAGATTGAGTGAAAATTTTCTTAATTTTGCATTTGAGAATACAAGTGAAGATAATATAACATTATGTCCATGTGTGAAGTGTGCTAATATCGATTGACAAATACGTGAAGTTATTTTTGAACATTTAATTTGCATTGGATTTGTCTGGGGATATGTTAATTGATATTTTCATTGAGAGTCCATTCCATCAAGGTTTTCCACTAGAGTTCCTTCAATTTCAAGGGCTCCCCAATACCAACATAATCATTTTATAGCAAATGACATTAAAGGCATGTTGTGAGATACTTTTAACATTCATAACCAATATTTTCATAATTCGTCTTTCCAAAATGATGGATTTAATTAGTCTAATATTGAAATGAATATATTTTATGAACATGGGATAGGTGTAGATGACCAACAACCTAGAAAAGAAGCATTAAAGTTTTATAGGTTGCTTGAGGATATGAATGAAGAACTTTATAAGAGATCGAAGCATTTAAAGTTATCTTTCTATATTTATCTTTTTCACTTGAAATGTTTATGTAGATGGATAAAAACTCTTTGACTTTATTATTAGAGTTTATAAAAAAAAATTTGTAAAAATATTTTTTTTTGTAAAAATTTTTGAATCTTGTAAGGAATCAAAGAAGATGATCAAGGATTTGGGTATTAGATATGAGAAAATTCATAATTGTCTCAATGATTGTATGTTGTATTGGGGTGATAGAAAACATCAATAATATTGTCATTTATGTGGTATTTCTCGTTGGATGGATAAAATTTTCGATGAAAGATTGAATGAGGATAATGATGAAGTCTATGTGAAAAAGAAGTCTGTAAAGGTTTTATGCTATTTTTTTATTAATACCAAGACTTTAACAACTCTTCATGTCTTTTAAAACTACAGATTCAATGAGGTGACAACATGAAAAATTGACGGATGTGAGTCATTGAGGCATCCTATAGATTTTTTAGCATGAAAATTATTTTATTTTAAGTTTTTAAACTTTGCATCTGATCCTTAAAATATTATGCTTAAACTAGCATCTGATGGATTTAACCCGTTCAAAATGATGAGTACTTCTTATAGTACTTGGTCAGTTGTATTAATTTTATACAATTTGTCACCATAGATTACCATGAAACAATAGTCATTTATCTTATCTATGATAATTCTAAAAAAAAAGGTTCAAATAATGATATAGACATCTACTTACAACCTCTTATTAAAAAGTTAAAGTAATTATGAGAAAGATTTGAGACCTATGATACATAAAAAAAACTTTAATATGGGTGCTACTTTATTATAAAATTTCAATAATTTTTTTGCTTATGCAAATTTATCTTATTGAAGCATAAAAGATTGTTATGCTTGTCCATGTTATGCTATGCAAACATGTTTGAAGTGGTTATCTAATGGTAGAAAGTTTTGTTATATGACACATCGTCAATGGTTAGATGATAATCATCGATTTAGATTTCAAAAACATCTATTTAATAAAATTGAAAAGTTGAGGAGATCGTCTTTACTAATTTGGAGGTCTAATATTTTGTCAAAGTTAAAATACATCAATTTCACATATAGAAAAATAACTCTATCAAGGAAAGAAGTGAGGGACATCTTTAAATGTGTCTAGCCTCATATTACACAAGTTGGTGATACTGATACTCAAGTTGGTGATCTTGATGTTTAAAGTGATGAGGAAGATGATAAAGAAGATGACCCCAATGAGTTTAAGTTATGAAAAAAAAAGTATATTTTTTAAGTTATCTTATTAGGAATATAATTTATTACGTCATAACCTTGATTTGATGCACATAGAGAAGAATATTTGTGAAAATTTTATCAGGATAATTCTCAATATGAATAGAAAATCAAAGAATGACTTAAATAGTTGGCTTGACCTATTTGATATGGAGACTTGCCTTGACCTTTATCCGAAGTTGCTTCCTAATGGTAAACATTGATTGTCTCCTGCTTGTTTTGAGATTTCTAAAGCTGAGAAAGATGTGTTTTGTAAGGTTTTAAAAAATATGAAAGTTTTGGATGTCTGTGCGTCAAATATATCGAGATATATGAATTTGAAAGAGTGAAAATTTTTTTCATTGAAGTCACATGATTATCACATTTTGATGCAAGACTTATTTTTTATTGCTTTACATTCATCAATGTCAAAGCAAGTCACTTTTATGGTAATTAAATTAAATAACATATTTAAAGCTCTATGTGAGAAATTTTGAATGTGAAAGAGCTTGACAAACTTGAAGATCGAGCCACGATTACTTTATGCTATTTAGAGAAGATTTTTCCTTCAAACTTCTTCACTGTTATGATGTATTTAGTTATTCACCTTTCATATGAAGTAAAAGTCAGTTGACCGATTTATTATCAATGGATGTATCCTATCAAAAGCTATTATTTGTTAATAGGTTGATTAAGTTGTTAGAGTTGATCATATCACTCTAGTTAAAAAGATATATGACAAATGTCTTATACCATGGTTTATGGGGAGGTTAAAGTTTTATTGTCATAACAAACATTATTTGAAAGGTTCTATTGCTGAAGGATATTTAGCAAAAAAGTGTATGACATTTTATTCTCATTATTTGAAAGATGTTGAAATGAGATTTAATAGATTATCGAGAAATGTTGGTATGCAGCATACTAACTTTGCTCACAGTTATCTTTTTGAAAGTTTGGATAACCAATAGGCAAAGCTGAAATGGTGGAGTTAAATAATAAATCTTGAGCATAAGTACATTGATATGTTCTTTTCCATCATAACTTAATTGAATCGTTTCGCACGTAAATTTTTTTGTAAAGAAATAATTCATTCCATTAAGCATAATTTATTGTATTTTTTGTTATTGTTAATACTTTATCATGATGCTTTGTAGTGAATATAGAAATAATTTGAGAGCTTGTGCACATTATCGATGACCAAACCCTCGAAAGCTTGATAAGTTGTTCATTGAAAACTTTCATGAATGGTTAAGAGCAACTGTAAGTACTGTCATACTTTCTATTATAAGGAATCTACAAAGAATGCTAACAATATAACTAATATTATTAACATATATATATTTATTCCACCTTTATAGGTTTAGAGTGGAAGGCTTGTTAGTGAAGAGGTGAAGTGTCTTTCATAAATCCGAACAAGATTATGAAATGATACAAAAGTTTCATCATTAATGATTTAAATTTCATACTAAATCCCGTAAGAGATTTAAAAGTACACAAAATATAAGAGTTGTTGTTACTTTATCAACTACTAGCTATACTAGTGTTAGAGATACGCTAGGGATACAAACCTTTTAGAAGAAAATGTTGACTGTTATGGCATGATTAATGATATTATTAAGTTGGATTATTATGGCAAGTGAAAAGTTATCTTATTTCGGTGTGATTAGGCTTATGTGAATAGTATAAGAGGTATTAAGAAAAATTAGTTTGGATTTACACTTGTGAATTTTTCTCGATTAATTCATACTGGACAACACCTCATCAATAAACCTTATATTTTCTTATCTCAAGTCAAACAAGTTTTTTATTTTGAAGACCCTAAAGAATTGGGTTAGTGTGTTATTCTTTAAAATACACCTAACGACTTATTTGATATGGGATTAGATACCAAAGATGACGTTAACGTGAAACTAAATGTTATCCTTTTGCTAAATAAAACTTGAATGAAAATATCTCTAGTACCTCTACTCGATGGGTCCATGAAGATGTTAATGAAGACATTTATGAACTATGATGGATCATCTATATTTTGTAATTCGAGTGTTTAAGACATAATGTAATAAATGCATGTATGTAATTAATGTCACATTCACTATTATATATTTATTGTATTGTAAATCATACATTATTTTTTGATTTAATTAAATCGATATATTCTTTATATATCGTTAGTTATGATTTCTTAACTTTTCAATGTCTTTATATATGTTTTAAACTAATATCTTTTATATATTCGCTTTTATGATGCAGGTAAGCTACAATACGGAGGAGTAGATTAAAAGAAATACATATCAAAAATATTAGTTTAAAACCATCTGCAGCACCTATTGATATTGGCTATGTACTGAATCCTTTAGAGGAGAATGAACATACTATCGATTCTAACTTAGTCACTTTTAATCTTTCAACTGTTATTGGATCTAGCAATACAGGAGGTCCAGGTTTAGATAGTATCTCGTCAATTAATTCTACTTTAAATTTGAATGTAGGTATCATATACCTCATATTTAGAATTCGATTATAATGATTAAAGTATTGGCATTTTACAAATTGATTTTTTATTTTTTGTAATTGATAACAATGGTCAATGGAAGACCAGAGGTCGAACAACTTTGAAGGAATTGTTTGCACTACCTCCGAATAAATGTATTATAGTGTCCACAAACTTTTATAGGCAACCAATTGGTGAAGAGGCTCAACTATTGGTTGGATTTCTAGGCATAATTGCCCATAATGGAATGAAATTGCCTATTCATTATGAAAACATGGCATAAAGTTCTAGCAGAAGTTAAGGTCGATGCTTTAAACTTTATTGAGGTATTAGTATAATTAATTAATATAAAAATATAATTATTTTACATTTGGTTTGTTGATTCAAAATTTTCTTATTATATTATTACAGTCAAGATTTATATTTGAAATACCAACTTCATTTGTGCTTAAGTTATTGGAAAAGAAATGGAAAGACTATAAGCATAATTGGAAGAATAAATATTTCGAGCGAAATACTACTATAGAGTCCACAATGAAATTTCTATCCTGTAATACTTTTATTGTTTATGTTTGTTTAAGACTTTTGTGTTGTTAAAGGGCCAAAATATAATTTTATGGTTATATGTTTATTTTAAGAATTTAGATAGATTAAATGCATGATATTAAATTTATTTAAAATTTTGAACTTGATTGACAAGCTTGATATGCATGAATAAGTTATGGTTAATATGTATTTAACAATAACATATATTTTTATATAGGAGATTGAGATAGGTAATAAAATTGGATGTGTGAAACTTTTTCGCTTAACACACATAAAATAAGACATATCTTACTTGAATGTCGAAACACAAGAAATTGTAGTAATTTATAACATCTATTTTAACCGAAAGTAAATATTTACTCTCTTTAACATATTATGAATTAATCCTTAAATTTGATAGTTTTATCTGATTAATTTACAAGAGAAAGGAAAAGAAAAAATGGCTGCTAAGATTGAACTAGCATCCGATGGTTCTGTTAACATGCAAGAATTGAAAAATCAAATTTTCACAAAAGTTGCTGGAAAAGAAAAACATTGATAGGTCCGAGGCCTTGGATTGGGTTCAACACCATCTACCTACTATGGATATAGCTCTCAACAATTTATATTCTCAGTAAGTCAGTCTTCGTGAGACATTTTCATATTGAGAGAAGAGTTATAAACTATGCAACAACATTTTCAACAAATAAAAACAAAAAGACAACAAGAGCATGCCAAAATTAAAGAAGAACGTGCTAGAATGGATCAAGAACGTGCAAAATTTCAGTAGTTACATGATCAATTCAACCATTTTATGAATTTTGTGCAACAACAATTTTCAAGAACTAATATCGGTGGTCCACCAACTCAGGTATTATATTTAGCAAATATTTATATTTTTAATATAAAAAATAGCTTATTATTAAGTGTTAAAACTTATATGATATTATTCAGTAGGTTCTTAAGCATGTTAGTGACTAATGTGAAAAATTTTTTCATCAAATAACAATCTTTCAAATCTATGCAGTCATCAATTTCATACATTTTAAAATTTTTGATTAATGTACTAAAATAATTTGAATGTTATTATTCTAATTATTAAATTTTGTGTTAATTATATACATATTTGAACGTGAATTAAGTATTTATTAATTTTAGTTTCTGAATTTAAGTTTGTTTTTGTTAATGAAAATAATAAATATTAAAAAAAAATTTAAAAGTAAATTTCTTACTTTCGCGACATTTGCAACATAAAATGCCACTAAAAGTAGTGAAGTTCTTATTAAAAAAATATCTCTAATATGGTGACATTTATATCATAAGACGACGTTAAATTAGCGGCGTTTTATGATACAAATGTTGTTAATTTAGCAGCATCTTATAATATAAATGCTATCATATTAGTAATATTTTTTTTATACAAATGTCATTAAATTAATGATATTTTTTAGATACAAACGCAGTTAAAATAGTTACATTTTATAAAATAATATCATTATTTTTTTGGATGCATGTATAGTTAATACTTTTAGTGGCATTTTTTGTAAATATTATAAATATTTTAGTGACGTTTATAAATATTATTAAATATTAAAAAAAATCATTAAAAACTTAAATCCATGTATTAATGTAGTGACAGTTACTTGATGGATAGGTTCACAATTTTTCTATTTTTTTATTTTATCCTATTTTAACTTTGCTGTCATGCCAAGAAAAATGCAACTTGTCAAGTGGGTCACAAAATTTGATTCTTTAACACCGACTCATCAAGTTAGTGGTTAAATTTTAATAACGTTAGTGATAGCATAATCGTAATAGTACATAGATTTAGACTTTAGTGGTAATAAGGAAGATGCTTGGAAAATGAAAAGATGGAAAATCGATGAGAAGAGAAAAGTAAAGGGGTTGAAAATGCATATACCTCTTTCTTTCCACGTAATTGCGTAATAATAATGATAGAAAAGTGGAGGAATATGTAGGAAGAGAAAATATCTTTCTAATTGATAGTTACTATACATACATAGAGAGAGAGAGAGAGAGAGAGAGAGAGAGAGAGAGAGAGAGTTAATTAAAAACTGAGAGGGTAATAAATGAAAACCTAATATATCTTTTTTATAAGTAATTAAAGATAATGTTAATATTAATATTATCTACTGGTAAAGTTATGAATTTTTAATTTAATTTTTAAAATTTAATTTTTGACAATTTCAAAACCAAAAATAATAAATAAATAAAAATTCAATAAAAAAATATATAAAAGAAAACGTCCTTTTTTAAATGGAGAACATTTATAAATATATAATGTGTAATTTACATCGCTCTTTTCTTTTCTCTTCCAATCTTTCTAATTTTGAATATTGTTGATTTTGTGAATATATGGGTTTCCTCTCACCTTTTTCCCTTCTGTCCTTTCAATTAATTTTCTCTCCGACAAGAACAAAAGCATATTCATCAAAATCAAAGAACAAAAAATGGGTTCAAGTTTGAATCTTGAGATAAACACGATGAATTACGCAATACTCTTTATAATAGTGAATATAAATATATATATATATATATGTATAAGATCAATTAATGATTTGTTGTGTTTGTACGGTATAGAAGGCAAAAAAAGTCATGAGAGATATATAGTATTACGTAACAAATAGAGAAAAACAATAACATAAAGAGAGAGAGAGAGAGAGAGAGAGAGAGAGAGAGAGAATAGCTGAATTATTCGGTTTGTCTCCAAGATGAAGGTTCTTGAAGACTTGACTATTTGTTCCTAACAAAAGTCAAGGAATTGGACACTTATGAAGGAATAAAATATGAAGGACTTGGACTTTTGAACACTGAATGGGTTTAAATATATATAAAATACAAACCCCAATATTCATTTTCCCTGGTCTGTTGACCCCTAAATTCAAGTTTGGGCATTCCTGCTAAGTTTTGGTAGGTTGATAATTATTTGAATTAGATTTAATTTTTTTAACCATATATAGTATTATAAAATTTTAAAATTTGATCAAAAATTAAATTAATTTTTTTAAAAACAATTTGAATTAAATTTTATCAGTTCAATTTAGTTTATTTATTTTTAAATTTAATTTTTTATTTTTTATATATTATTTTAATATATTTAAATAAATTTAATTACAAAATAATTATTTTATTTTATAAAAATTTAAAAAATATATAAAAGTTAATAAAAATATATAATTTAGTTCAATTTTATTCTTTTTATTGTTTACATTTTGATTTGAAATTCGATCTAAACCCAATATATATATATATAATATTCAATTTAATTTTAATTGAATAAAAAAAATTCAAAACTGAACCAAACATTACAATTTCAAATACATTTTCCCATTTTTTCACCCCTAGTCTTTGGCATGGTTTTGTTTTTCCCATTCTAAGCACAAATTCCACTGTTATCTGGACCTCGTAGAAGCTTTGTCCTCAAAGGACAACATTGGCTACTTTGATTTTCTATAAATTAAATTGCCCACGAAATTAAAAATAAATAATTGCCTTAATTACCTTCTCAATAATATGATTTATGTTTGATATATATTGGTGTTAATAGTCATGTGTATTGCATATAAATATTTAAATTTTTATATGATAAATTTGAAATTTAAAATATAAATATTTATTTAATAAATGAAATCGTAATTTGAAAATAGAAAAATTATTATAATTATTGATATTTAAATTTTAAACCTATTAAATGCTATTTATTTAAAACGATTATGGTTAAATTCTGAATTTAAATATAAATGTATCTAAGACAGAAAGTTCATAATATAATAACACAAATTTGTGATTGAGTTTTTTAAATTTACTCAATTAGTATCCATTGATTAAGTTCTATTTACACGAGGGTTACACCATCAAATTTATATAAAAATAAGAACCCTCTATTCAAAAATTATTTAAGGGTATATTCATAATTTTATCAGATAAATAAATGGTGTAACTCTTACCAGAACGAAACTTATGCAAAAAAACCTAATTGACAAAGAAAGAACATGCTAAGTGCAAAAAAAGTTGAAATCACATGAAACGAAGACGAAATTTACCCAAATATAAATTATTGTAATGCGTAAGCATGATTAAATCATGGTTTCCTGCCGAAAGGGAAAATGGAATCAGACTGTTAGGCTTGTGAATTATACACTTTTCTTCTGCATGCCATGCATTCTCACCTACTTTCTCAAATGATTGGAACCGACCTATTTCTTCAATTTAATCTCCTCATTTTAGGTTAAAATCACATTCAATTAGAACAATCCCGATCAAATCCTTTCTTTTTCTTGCCAAACTCTTGTTTATTTTTTTATATGTTTTGGGTTCCGGCCGAGCTTATTTGACTGTGGTTATTTATATTTTTTTTTCTTTTAAATAGAATCTCGTTGTATAACATTTTTGACTTATCACTTCTCTCTGTGTGAACTTGTATTCAGCAAAGAATCTATAAGAATACTTATTCTTTAATTCAAATTATCATGATCAACAACAAGTGATTAATTGAATCAATTAAGTTTATCTTTTTCGAATCAAAAAATTTTAGGTTTGAGTTTTGTTGGTGCTCACATATTAGGATCATCTCGAATGTATAACTTACAACCATTTGTTTTAAGTTGTTAGGTACGATACATCTTACCATGATCTGAAGATTAAACAATCTATTTATCTCCGGATTTTTTTATCAAAAAAAATTATCATGATTGAATTTTAATTACTAAAATTAAAAATTCAACATGATAATTTTTTATAAATAAAATTTAAATATAATTACATATATTTTATTGAGGAAGAATCCACAAGTTTTACATTATTTTTTGACTCATATTAAAATGATATAGATTAAAATATTAATTTGATTTAAATTAATTTTGAATTTAATTTTAATCAAATAAAAAAAAATAAAATTAACATTGATACAAGTGAATCTCTATTTTTTTTTATTTTTTAAACATTTCGTGAATATATATTTCTGTTGAGTTAAAATTTCAGGTCTACAATGTACAACTACTAAAATTGTCAAATCTCAAATTAAAAAAATAGATTAAAATTAAATTGTCACTGTCATACAATGCTAGCTTTTGTTTCTAACCATACAGTTGCACAATTGCACATCAATTTAAAGCTATCAATTAACAAATTTTCAATGATTAGCGAACTTCAAATCAGATACTTTGGCAAAAAAAAAAAAAAAAACTTCAAATCCGATAATTCGACGCCTCGATTTTTCCATTATCGTTGTCATCTACTCGTCAACAGATCGAGGGTAACATTATCAATTATTATGATCCATAATTCATAATTAGATTCTATATATATATGAGAGAGAAATGTAAAACGATAATAATAGATGTATTGAAAATAATGAAGTGGAGCCAAACATAAATCCTACCTTTCCCTTGCAATTTATATAAGGCAAAAAGGACAAAATTATATAAGCTTAATTCTTTCAATAAAATTGGAGAGGTTTCTTATTAAAAAGAATAAAATATAAAAAATTAAAAATTAAAATTGATTGACTTATATATTAATTCAATGCGAAGATTAAAATATGTATATATCTAATTAAAAATAGTAACCATACACAAATTTTAAATAATATTTATTAAACGGTGAAAATTAATTATAAAAAATTTTAATAACAATATCAATTTTCATAAAGTATCAAAGCTTATTCAATTTTTTTTTTCAGATTTTATACTCAAGCTATTGTTTGATTTTCGATTTTTTTTGAGAATCTTGTGAATTTAACCTAAAAAATCTTATTTTTATATATAAATAAATATTTATATATTTTATTATTGTGAAATGAGGCTACTATTTAGTTGGTATCCTTCCATTGAAACTGACCATACCGAAGTTTGTTAAGAAAGCATGTAGACTTCAGATCTGGTTTTATATAAGATAGATATAATCCTAACCTTTTCCATAATCAAACAAAATTCTAACAAGCTACATATCTCTCTAAAGTCATGGCCCATTAAGGATGACTATTCAGCTGTCTTGTAGTTACAACAAACTACATTCCAAATCAAATTTGTTAAGGGCATTTTAGGATTCAAGGGGGAAATGGACCTTTCACTCCAATGTATAAATCATTTGTCAAATGAGGGTAATTTGATTAATTTGACTGAGTTAATATGTTAATTTAATTTGAATTTTCGAATTTTATGTTTGCTTAGCCATCTCAGCTGATCACCTGTTAACACATAAGGACGATGATTTGTCATCCTCAATTAAATTGCAGACTACCAGCTTAGCTTTGGCTTACGATGTCAACCCTTACTTCGTTACCTAGAGCTCAAGCCACTAAATCCAGTGCCCCCCATCACATAGGTCCCATTTTCAGGTATTCCTAAACTAACTGGAACTCTAGTTTCCATACTTACCTTCTGCCTTTTCATCCTTTTCACTCTTTGATCGAGTACCGACTTGAGTTTCAGAGCACAAACGTAAAAAAAAAAACTTTTGATTTTTGTCATTGACCAATTTTACTCTCTTGTGATTTTAGGATTTACCGTCACAAATAGCTCGGCACCAAAAAAGTTAATATATTATTTTTAGAAAAAAGAAATAAATAAAAAACATATATTTAGTTAGTGCAAAGGGATTGACCATGTCACCATGATGTAGGCAAGTTTTATTCTAATATATATACATATATATATATATATATAAATACACGAGGAGGGTTAATTTACATAATATAACTCTTTTTTAGTTTTACATTTTTTTTTAACAATTGATTTCAATAAATTTAAGAGACGCGATTAAATCATTTTTTCTATTTTTACTTATCTCTCATCTCCTTTAGATTTATTAAAATTAATGATTAAATAATATGTAAAACTGAAAAAAAAAGTTATACTGTATAAGTTAACCTTTCTCAAATATATGGATCAATTTACACAGTATAAAATTAAAAAAATTTTACACATTTTTAATCATTGATTTTAATATATCCAAAAGATGAAATTAAACCTTTTTTTTTTTTATAAATTTATTAAAATCAGTAATTAAAAAATATATAATTTTTTTTTAATTTTACACAGAGTAAGTTCATTCCTTTTTATATACTGAAAATACGATGCAAATATTCTTAAGGTTAATTAAATATTATTTATAGTAAAACTTTTTTATTAAATGTGATAGTTAATGTTTAATGTCGTGAATTTGAATACATTAAAATAATCAATTACTTTATGTAGCAACTTTAAAATTTTCAGAGTACAAGTCGTTAGCAAAACCTAAGAAAATATTATAACTTTTTTTTTAACTCATAGATTAAAAAACCTTTTATTTTTAAGTTGAAAATAGCCAAAATTATTTGTGAATTATGAGGTTATTATTTAACAAATGGACATTTAACTTGAAACAAATTAATAAATTATTTTCTCAACTCATACTAGAAGATTTTGTTTGAAGGTGCCATTTGTGAAGATATTTTTCACAAGAATGGTCCCTTTGAAAGTTTCTCGTTTAAATTTTCAACCCATAAGTGCAAGTGTCATCACATGGATTGTACTAGTCAATTGCCTTTGCCTACTTGACTTGACTTCCATAAGGTATTATAATTACAATTCCTTGTATCTGTAAATTATACTTCTCAATACATTTTTTTTTTTAGCTTTAAAAATTAAATTATTTGCTCTGTAATATATTAATAAAATATTAAAATTTTAATTTCAATAATTAAAGTTTGATTTTTAATAATTTTAAATCTAAAAAATAAAGTTTAAATCATTTAAGCTTTTTTCAAATAATCATATAATCAATGGCAGATCCTTTAAAGAGCGAAGGGGGGTCATGGTCCTCAAAAAATTTTGAATTTTTTTATACATATATTATTTTTATAATAAATTTGAAATTTTTTAATAAAAAAACTAGTTTGATCCCCTCAAACTTAAGTTTATTGTGTTGATATATATTATTCTTTATTTTATATATTTATATTGGATATATAATTACAAAAAAATATTTTTGTGATTTTTTCACTTTGATACTTAAATATTAAATATGATAAAAGAATGTGTTAATATTGTAAAAAAAAATAAAATGATTTTATTTTTATAAAGAATATTGTTAATGATTTATAATTAGAAATTGTGAAACCATTATTTAATATATCCATTTTATTATATATTTTTACATATTAACATATTTATAATTGTAATTTTTGTTGTTATATGTTTGCATATATTTTTTTTATTAATAGATTTGATATATTTTAAGAAATCACTATACATAACATAATAATTAATTTTTAATTTATCTAATTAAGGTTAGGAAATATTAGCTAATGGAAGACTTCTTTTTCCTTTAGCCAGACTGCAAAAAATCTCTTAATCAGAAGTCTTATCTTGACCCCAAGCATTCATTTATCTGCTGCTATAAGAAGCTAATGCTTTGCGACTTTGAGAGACTTGGGTTAAAGGAGAAAAATACCATAGCTAAACAGAGAGAAAAAGAGAGAGATTCATCATGGCAACAAAGATGAATCCTACTGATCAGAAGGGGAAGGAGAAGGATGATGAAGTTAAGCTTCCAGGGTTTCGATTTCACCCAACAGACGAAGAACTTGTCGGATTTTATCTGCGGAGAAAGGTTGAGAAGAAACCTCTCAGTATTGAAATCATCAAACAGGTTGATATCTACAAATACGATCCATGGGATCTTCCAAGTAAGTATATGATCTGCTAATTCCATTTCACTTCTTTCTTCAACTGTTTGTGTAAACAAACTAAGGTTAATCAGCTTAAAGTTTTTGAACCATCATGCCTGCAGGTCAAACTCTAGGCCAACTAATTAAAGTATCTATTGATATTTATCTTATTTGCATAAGAAATCACTTTTTAAGATTGTTAAGATTATGAAGAATTTTGATCGTTAAAATTAAAAGTTTAATATTTTATTAATAAATTACATAATTTGTTAATTTGTAAGAAGAATTTAATACCTAAACTTGCTTGAATTAATGAAAACGTAGGTTTTTCGTTTTATCATCAGCCATGGATAGTAAAGCAAAATACTTATAAAACTATTTCTACTAGGAAATAAGTTATGATCAGAGAGAGCAAAACGATATTGAACCCGTGACTTGACATTTGAAGAGGTGAAATATTAAATATTTAACACCTTTCTCACGTGCAGGCAAGGGGTTAATTTGCAGAAACATCAGTCATTTCGTAACAAGGGTTGTTGTTATAATCTTTGATGAGTTCGATCGTGTACACATATTTTATAGTTCAAGTGTTAGAAATAAGTGAGATTTAGGTAGAACTTTTAAAATGTTCAAATGACTGGTTTCTGATATCTTGTATTAAAAAATTTTAATGTTATATAACATTTTAAAAAAAAAGCTAAACAATTGTTAACAATATTGATTTTGACTTATAGAGTAATTGCAGTCCATGATAAAAGCTTATATAATTGAGCAACTACTGGTTGATTTTTGACATGTTGTTTCAAACACAAGAACACATAGCCTCCATCTTTTTTAGTTCAAAAAAATTTTTTGATATGTTGTTTCAAACAACAAGAACACATAGCCTCCATCTTTTTTAGTTCAAAAAGGATTTTTGACATGTTGTTTAAAACACAAAAACACATGACCTCCATCTTTCTTAGTTCAAAAAAAAAAAAAAAAAAAACTCCATACATGCAGAAATTTTCTTCACACACAAAAAAAAATAAAAATGATAACCATGTTTGAGTTTTTACATTCATGTGCCTTGCAAGAATAGGAAAATTGAATTGGATTTTTCCTTGGGGATTTTTTTTTTTCTTCCTTTGCGGCTCCGCCAAACTGAAATAGTTAATAAAAATATAATCAAGAAGATACAATGTGAAACAAGATCGAAACCAGAAAGAGTTTAAACATATTAGAAAGGGAAAAACAAAACATGTATAGCAGTACTCCGAAGATCAATATCGAACATATATAAAAGGGAACTTAGTGGCAGGTTTTTTTAGGTTAAAATATTAAAAAAAAAAAAAAACCCCTTTGAACTATTTCCATTTTTAAAAATAAATTCCTATATTTTTATCATACTCAAATAAATTCTTATTCTTTTATTTATATTTACATAAACTGTTATTTCAAGTAAAATATTGATTTATGTTAAGGGTTTATTTAGGCATAAACTAAAAATTAAAAATTTATTTAAATACAATTAAAGCTTTAAGACTTATTTGGTACAAATTAAAGGTTAGCGATTTATTTAAATACAATAAAAATATAAAATTTATCTAAGTAAGATGGTAAAGTTCAATAATTTTTTTATTATTTCAAGTTTTTTTTTTTTTTACATAAAAGTTCAAGTAAATTTAAAGATATCTTATTTCAAGATAAAAGTAAAATTGAAGGAAATTTTGGTATTCTTCCATGAAAAATTTCCTATTCTTTTGTGTGTAACTTCTTAGTCGGGAGATGTCGGTTTTCATCATTCTTTGGCCTACCATAACAGTAAATATACTTAAAAAAATTAAAATTGCTAGACAAGGGAATGCCTTGTCAAACTGGTTTAATTAATTAATTAGACCATTATGACATGTTTCCTTTTCTAAGAAAATAAGGACCTTGGATTAATTCAAACATTGCGTACAGTTATCATGGTCCAAAAGGAGTTTTAGAAAAAAACTTTTTTTTTTTTTGTTTTATTCAAAATTCAAATAAAGATGAGTTTTTGGATTAATAAAGTCTTTGGTTGCATGGTGAGAGAAACTCCCATCGCATTGAAATTGCTTATAATTTTATGATTGAACCTCGAAGAACTCAAGGAATAAAATAACATGCAAAACATAATTAAAATTCTCTCTTCACAAATCTAAATGAATTCTAAATCACAAAGAGGAGCGCAGAAAGTCAAATCTTGAATTGTAACCACCCTATGCACCGAAAATAATAAGCATAAAGAAATCAAATTAATTTAGAACAATTAGAATTAATATGGAGGATTAATCAAGTGCAACATAACAATCAATGTAGCTAGAATTTTGAGTGCATGTTTAATTTGTTATCTATAATTCAATAGAAAATTTATCCAATATTATAAAAAATAATGTTTAGTATACAAAATTATAATAGAATAAGATAAGATAATATTATAAATAAGATTAGATTAAATAATATCATCTTATTTCATGTTAGATATATGTAAAGAATAGAATAAAATAATTTATTTATTAAAATTATATATTTTTTAAAATTTATATAATTTAAATTATTAATATAATTTTTAAAAAATAATTAGATATATAAGTTTAATTTCATGAATTATAAATAATTATTTTCACTTAAAAAAGATTAAATAATCTCATACCAAAAAATATTAATCATTCTTGTAATTTTTATCTCTCTTTTTTAACACAAATCAAATATAATATAAAATAATTATCATATTATTTTATCAATAATCTTTGCATTAACTATATCTTTTATACATTACATTAATTAAGTTGAGATGTATGTGACTTGATGTGACGGTGTTGTTGATAAAGAAGAAATTAGCAGTGTGGGAGACAAAGAGTGGTATTTCTTTTGCATAAGAGGTAGAAAGTACAGAAACAGCATAAGGCCAAACAGAGTGACAGGATCGGGGTTTTGGAAGGCCACCGGAATCGACAAGCCCATCTATTCTGCGAAACAACCCATCTGCATTGGCCTCAAGAAATCCCTCGTCTACTATCGAGGTAGCGCCGGTAAGGGCACCAAAACCGATTGGATGATGCATGAGTTTCGACTTCCACCAATTGCCCAAGAAGCTGTAAGTTCAAATTCAATTAAATCACAACATAAATTATTCGCTTTAATTAGGATGAAAACCAAAATTTATGATAAAAACTTATAGATTGTTAAAAAAAAAAAAGAAAATGCAAAAGATATCAACCAAACTTGGTTTGATTGATATTTTTGTTTTTTTGCTGTCAATTTGTGCTCCTGGATATTCAAACTTTACATCTGTAGGTCAAATTTTGATCTGATCTTCTTTAGACGTCTTCAGTTTCTCGTAGTCATTTAGTTGCCAAACTAAGAAATTTAAAGACTGTTCGAAATTACTTAGAAATGACAATTATGATGTTGTCTAGTTCTTTTCTTAACGTGCAGGAAGTTTGGACACTTTGTCGAATTTTCAAAAGAACCCCATCAAACAAGAAGTACGCAGCAGCTGCAGCAGTTGCAAATGCTTGGAAATTAGATGCCAGAATCAATCAAAATGGAGCCGATTCCAAAACATGCAGCAGCCTGGAAGATGACTCTGAAAATAGTAATGAGCAATGCATGACTTTTTGTGACTCGGTCCAACAAAATGACAGCACACCGAATATTTTTATGGACCAAGTTGATGCAAGAAACTACTTCCTTTTGGGAGGTACTCCATGGTCATCCACCAATTATATAGCACAACAGGCTCCATTTTCAGCTACTAATTACCCCAGCTTTTGGAATCCGAATGGCAACCTCGATGTCTTTACCGATGGAAATTGGGATGAGCTAAGACCTTTGGTTGAGCTAGCCCTTGAACCCTACCCCGGTCATTCAGCCTTTGATCGTACATAGAAGCAAGCAAGCATGCACGTATTATGGCAGGCAACTATAGCATTTTTATAATGAACTGCCATAACAGGAATTTTAAGGGTTATGAATCAGTACGTGTAATAATATTGGTTGTCGACAGATAAAGCAGTGCCATGAATGACTGAAATTACATGTCAGAATTCAGACAAGGAATTGGCGGAGGGTGAAGGTGAACGTGTGAAATACTTAAATAATTAAGAAAGAATAAATGAAGGAGATGATAAAGAGAAAACAGCTACAGAGGCAATATTATTCTTGATTTCCTTTTTTTTTTTTTTTTTTACAATTTCAGTTGATTAAATTAGTTAGTGTAATGATGAATTTGCAGAGAGAATGTTTATATATGCATGATAAGTAACTTTATATATTTCTAAGTTTATGAACATTGTATGATAATGTTTTTCAAGTTATATCATTTTGGCAGCGAAATTCTGGTTAATATTATATATAATTTTGATTAATGTTGAAATATTTTCTCTATGTAGCGATATATATATATATATATATATATATAAACTTACTGTTAATTTTGTAAGTCAAATACTCGAGTGCAAGAGCAGTCCTTTGTTTTTGTGACAAACAGATAAAACACAGCTTGTGTTCAAACAAAACAACACAATGGCTGGAACAAGAAGCTAGTGCAGCTGCAAGAGAAACAAAGTAGATTAGGGTTCGTTTGTTTTTGTATTTGTTTTCTTTTTTAATTTTTTTAAAAATTGAAAATAAAAACATGTTTAATAGGTTATTTTTATTTTCTGTTTTTGAAAACTGAAAATAAAGTTTTGAAAAATTTTGAAAATTGTTGAAAATACAAAATAATGTCTTCAATTTTTTAGAAATAATTTGGCACTATTATCACGTGGGCGCTATTTACAAAAATTATAATTAAACCGTTATAGTACCGCTATAATTATTATATTAATAAAATAATATTTTATTATATAAATATTAATTTAATAAATAATATATTATAATATTACTAATAATATAATATATTAATAATATAATATATTAAAAAATATTATTATAATAATATTGTTATATTTTTAATAATTAATAGAGCCTTAAAACTTTAATCACTTTCTCTTACATGTTTTTGTTTTCACTTTTCACTTTTCTAAAACAAAAACATTCTATCCAACCATATTTTTAAATTCAATAAATTAAAAATAAAATAAAATAAAATTTTCTAAAACATAAAGTACAAGACACAAACATTATCAAACAATCCTTTCGTTATCAAGAAGTCCAAACCGATTGACAACAGCAAAAGAGTGCCTGCCAGGATTCATGTTCACTGCACCAGTCAGCAGGAGAAACCTCCGTTGCTAAAAACACTTTGATACTAAACGTTGGCCATTCTTTCAAGACTTCTGTCAAATTTACAATCAATAGAAGCGACTCCATATACTTTATTTCAAAGGCTTGCTTCTATTCAATTATAGTTCGAGATGTAACGAATAACATTGACATGCCACCACAACATCAAACGGCTTCTTGATTACTTAAATTATGGAACTGAGGAAGAAAATGAAAAATATAAGAAGAATCTTTCAGTTTCTCCTGTCTGTGACCTTGAATTCCCGAAAATCGAGTGTACATATATATATATTCTTAAGGCTGGTGGAAAGAGTTTGGTCATTGCGGATGGTGGTTATCGATTTCTGGGCTAACAGGAATATCAAGGCTGCTTCCTTCTGTCTCAGGGGCTATCTCTCTTACGTCAGCTATTCTTGCCTCTGTTGCCTGAATATCACTCCATTCACCATCAGCAATTGGTTGGATGTTAACCTGATCCACTGCCATGTGGACTACGCTCTCCCCAGGTACTGGGACCGCTCTAGAAACACTAAGACAAGCTTTATCTACGTTCTCTGACAAGTCAACATCCTTTGTATCAGGTGGACTGTTATTGGTATTTGAGGACTCAGTCTTCTCCTCGAAAATTTGCTTAGTGTCACTCTGCTGTCTGTGGATGAAAATAGAAGACATTATCGACTTTTGTCACCCCACAAGTAAGTATATTTATGCTTCCAGTTTCAGTTCTATGACAAGTACCTCAACAATACTGAACCAAGCTAAATATTATTCAAGAATAAAAGCAGCAGTAACAAACCATGTTAACAAGTCAACTCAAAATGAAATTTAACTCAGTTATTGCGTTAGCCTGCATATTTTGAATAATTTACAAACGCTCCAAATACATGGAGAAAATGTATTTATCAACCAACAGGGGGTAAAACAAAAGGGCAGTTTGTGTTACCATACAAAAGAATTTAATCAACACTTTTTGCTCTCCTACCTGTGATTTTGTCTTGATTTTGGATTTCTAGATTGACAAGGAGAGGAGAAGGAGGTTGGAGGAAACCACACACCTTTTTATGCACCCTCAAACCTGGATCACTATCCAAACATCCCCTCTTGAGCTAGTCAAGATGGCCACGGAACACACTATTTGACTATGTGAAACACATAGAGGGATGTGTATTCTCAAGAAAGATCCCGAGGTTTCCTCCCGAATTTCTTGATGTGCTTGGTATATTACAAAATTAACTAGTCTTGTCAATTATTTCTAGAACTTCTTTTACAAACAACCCAGTGTTTATCAAATGCATGAATATACAAGCCACAGTTTCAAGGTTTCCAAAATGGGTAAAAGCAGGATGATTGCTATAATGCTTAAAAATAAAAGAAGTCAAACCTTTGGAGATGTGCCTGTAACACATTCACATATGCGAGAAGGTCTTGCGTTTCCTTCACAGCAGCTGCCTCCTTCCGTGCTGCTTCTTTAATTCTTGCGTCAGCATCTGTTTCTGCAACTCTGACCTTCTCCTCTGCTCTCATAACTGCTGCTTCTAATATCACAACATGCTCTCGAGCTTTTGCAAGCTCAGTACGCCACATATGTGCCTCCTGCATAGCAGAGTCTCTCTGCTTAATCAATTGATCTCTTTCTTTACTTAGGACCCCAAGCTTTTCTTCGGACTCCCTCAGCTACAAACACCAAGGAAAAACTTCAAATAAACAACAATTATGATGATTATAAGCCATAGTTGTACATAGGAATCACGAATCCCAAATAAAAATGGTCAAGGCAATTAAAAGAAACTTCTCAAAAGTGAAAAGCAACATGACTGTCTCTTGTTTAATTAGGTTTGAACAATGATGAAACACAAAACGTATGATTCTGGGATGATAATTCTTTTAAATTCATAAATCCATCACATCAACATACAAGCAATAAGATTAGAGTTACACAGTTTTAAGTTTTAGCTATACCTTTAACATGAATGCTTCCTTTTGTTTTTCAGAATCTTTTGTCAAGCGCTCAATTTCTGCGCAAGCAATTCTCCTTTGTTCATCCATTATATGAGCTGCAGATGCTGCAGATTCAGCAGCTTCAGCAGTCTCTGACAGTTTATCTGCTATTTCTCTTATTGTTGAATCGCGAGCACGAAGATCTCGAGCCAAATTCTGCAATTCCTCATCCTTGACTTGTAGAGTCTCCTGCAAGAATTAGCTACCACTCAGAAAACCA
Organism: Durio zibethinus; assembly: GCF_002303985.1. The sequence goes on along the minus strand of NW_019167938.1, from coordinate 10,155,265 downwards.
AATCTAGGTATAATGAAATGCTTTAATTGACCAAGCACTAACCACAATAAGGAGACAAGAAGCCAAGTGAGAAAGCCTGCTTAAGAAAACCAAACATTGCATAATATTTATACACTTAATAGGTGTCGACCAGGACAGGATCATCCGCCAGGTTCAATGGCCCGGACTGGCATAAAGTTTTTATTAGGCACCAGCATAATCATAACACTCATTACCATCTCCAATTTAGCCCACAATAATTAGCCCTCATAATCACAACAGGCACATGACCTAAGAATGCTAGCTAGAGTTGATTTTGCAATCATTCAGAATAAGATATACCATGGATCTTCACGGTACACTGCCAATAATGGATCTGAATTATCAATTATGGCAAACTGCTTCATTTAAGACTTGGCATTCTTGTCCAGGGAAGTAGAGAATCATATAATAATTGAATAATTATGTGGTTGGAAAAGGTGAAAGAGAGGGGAAAAGATAAGCTGTTACCATCTCGGTTAAGGCACTGAAATAATTTTTCTCTTTTTTTTTTTTTTTTGTCATTTCCAACCAAATTTCTGTAGCCATGTCATTTCATTTCAAATAATATTTTTAGCCAACAGTCAATTACATGCCATATAGCAGGCAAGCTACAGGTAAGGCAAGCTGGATCTGACCAAACCAGAATACAGATTACTTATTAATGCAAACAATAGAAAGCAACAGAAGCGTTTGACCCCACAGCTCAGCAACAAATATGAAGGCATACATTAATCTATCCAGCTACTTTAAGTACAGCTAGTAGAACTGAGGGTATACATGCTAGGTTTTTTTCCCAACTACCTAATTCTAACTTCCAGAAGCAATCTGCTACATGTTTATAGGAGAAACATAATGGGAAAAAAATTCACTATTTCAAGTACAAAATGATAATTTGACTCCAGTAACTATAAGTCATGTTAAAATTTTTAAGCATCACATGTCCGCTCCTAAAATTGGGGAAAAAGTTACCTTACCAAGTATAAATGTTTTGCACTTCAAATATGCTTTCAATAAGTTCTGTCTGTGAATAAGGCTTCAACCTTGTGAAAGTATAGCATGGGTATGTTTAAATAATCTAAAAGCACAGCCCACAAGCACAAGATATTGCAAGGAGAAACTGCTTATAGCATACCTTCATAATTGTAAGATCATCCATTGGACCATCAGTGGGTCTATTTGTCATCAATCCTAAGGCATTTCTCAAAGAGATCTGCATTGCTGCTTCAATTTCTTTAGAACATTCCTTGGCCGTTGAATTGGCAGCTGCAACTACTGCTGCAACCGTACCTAATTTTGCAGAACCATTCCCACTTAAGGAATTGACAGCCTCTTTGTGCGCCTTTAGAACCAACTGCGTCGCACTAATTTTTGAAAGGGAGAAAAAACAACCAAACAGCAACATAAGGATAACATCAACCATATATACAAAAAATGAGTTGCAAAAAGAAGTCCATAGAATATATGGTGAGTATACTTTCCAGAATACAAGGGAAGGTATAAGCCATCATCTTCAGACAATTTGAAAGAATGTAAAGAGTGATAAGACTTATGCTTCTGCCTTAGCTTGAATCTCTCACCATTTCAGGCATTTCTGACATCTAAAATATTATCAACCAAAAAATGATGCGTGCCAAATGACACATGAAAACTCTCTTAAAAGAAAATAATCCCAGAAGCACAACACACAATCCTAACCATCAAACACTAAACCAAAACTGAGGAACCTAGATTTTTTTTTTATTTTATTTAGCAAAAAAAACCTGCCTCCAACTTGTTTAAATAGATGGGATGTTATATGGCTCCCATGCATAGGATTTTTTAAATAGACTTCATCTAGTTAAGCTTGAATTGGGTTCTGCTAAGAGGAATCCATTACCTTAGCTCTTCTTAGAAAGCTCAAGTACCAACCACATATCATCCACAAGACATGGCATTATATTGCACATTTGATCAATCAAATGAAAAAATAATAAATATATATCACTTGTGAAAACAGAAAACTGAATAGCAAAAAGAATGACATAATGCAGCACATTGTAAAAATCTAACTTACTGTAAAGTTGATACCCAAGCTCTAGCAGCACCAGGAGTCTCCGCGCAAAGAAAGTAGTCCTTTTTCTGGGGTGTCCCAACATCTAAATGGCATAGTTAAGAAGCTTGCAAGTTTAGCAACAGAATTTTTTCATGTAACATAATTGAAAATAACCCTAAAAACTTTTTGATTATTCTTTAAGAAATTATTTGGATACAGAAACAACAGCCTTCGTACTTTGGAAGTCCACTGCAGTGAATAATAAAAAAAACACACACACGTTAATAGCAATCCCCAACCAAAGAATGAGACTCATAGCAACAATCAACCAAACGAGGAATACGAAAATCATCATACTGAAAGTTAACTGGAGATATGGCAATGGTGCTGTTTTCATCAAACGTAATGATTCCCTTAACACTTGGCTCGTTCCTCCTAGTCCTAAAAAAACAGAATTTCAAGTTTAATTTCAATCTTCCAAAGAAAACAAAGAATAAGACCCAGAAAAACGCTTACTTGTATTCCATTTTGCCCGTTGTGGGGTCTAATATCACCCACCGTTCATTCCATTTCTTCAACTGTTAAACCAATGTACAGTACAAATACTAAAATACCAAATTGCTTGAAAATTTAGATAAAAAAAGATTACAAATTGATGAAAGCCATAACTGATAATAAAATCGAAAATTTAGGTGAAATTACAACTGTAAATGCTCTCAAAAAATTAAAAAGAGAAAGAGAGAGAGGGGAAGATCGTACGGTCTCAGATCGCTTGAGAAGTGGACCTTGAAGCAAGTTCCTACCAGAGCCAGAGGCCAGCTGCCGTTTGATCTTTTCCAAACTGTTCTCGGTAGCATTCCTAACTACTTGTTCCTTCTCAAAATTGAATACAAAAAAAAGATCAATTTCAATTAAAATAAAATGGAGAAGAAGAAGAAGAAGAATAAGAAAGGGATTTACCGTAGCACCATTGGAGGCCATGAGGGATGAAATCCAAGGGAAAAGCTCCTTCAACTGAAGAAAAGAAAACAAAGAACAAATATTTACTTCGGAGAAACGCTGCGTTGGTTGGCTTTTTGTGTTTTTTATTTTATTTTTTTAATACAGCGGGACTGTTAGGTTCATTGCACAGACCGGCAGTTAGACGACTTTTTTTATCTTGTTTTGTAGAAAATAGTGTATAATTTTACATAATATATAATGTAATAAGATGCTAAAGTAATATTAAAATAAATAATACTAAAATGGATATGAAAGTAATAAAATTAAAAATTATAATAAAATTTGTTTACGTTATATTGGTAAAATTTTAAAAATATATTTTGCATTTATGAGTAAATACAATTTATAATACATTAATTTTTGTATTTTAAATATATAAAATATAAAATAAATAAATATAAATAAACAAATTAATAAATTTAATAAAAAATGTTAAAGTAACAAATAACTCTTAAATATAGTAAAATATTTAATATAATATATGAATTTTAAAAATTTTTAATATTGTATATAAATTATAAATTTATTAACTAATATGATTATGAAAATGTTATTTGCATATTATATATTATCATTTGGAACTAATCATATTCAAAATAAATATTATATTAATTAATATATTTATAGTTTATGTACAATATTAAAATTCTTTTAAATTCTTATTATCATACTAAATATTTTATTAGATATAAAAATTAGCTATGATATTAACCATAAAAGACTATATATAATATATTTTTATTGTTTATTTTGTTTTTGTGATTTTTGCTTATCATAAGAAAAAAATAATAGTATTTATTATTGAGAATTATTTTAAGCAAATAATAAAAATAATTATTTATATAAATTTATAATAATATTAATATAGTAGAAAATATTAAATATAGTGAAATTTTAATAAAAAATTATTTTATTTTATATTATTATTTTAAATTTAATTTTTATCAAATATAATTATTAATTAAGAATATAACTTATCTTATAAATAACAAAGATTTCATAAAAAAATAAAATAAAAAAAAGTTTTGAGTCAAATAAAAAATCTAATTTATTAAAGAATGTGAAATACAAAATATGAAAATTCTTATTCCTAAATAAAAACTTGTTTTATGCAAAAATTCATTTAAAAAGTTTCGATGACTTGTTATTAAATTGAAGATTTTTCTCAAAATTTAAAGATTGATTTCTTGGATGTCTTGTCTCTTTAGATTTTGTTTTGAACTCGTGGAATTCTAAAACTTTGTTCTTCATATTTTTTGTTTTCTCATAAATAAAATTTAATTGGATGACAATGAGCCTTTGAATATGATTGATTGAAAATTGATTTTATTTAATTAATTTTAATGTTAAAATATATTTAAATAATAATATATAATTTTTAATATTTTAATAATTAAATATATCAATTGACCTTCAAACAAATTTTTAAAAGTGAAAAAAAAATCTAACTTATGAATTTTTTTGTTTTAGAATTTACGATGTTCGAAAATTATTTTAGATATTTATTAATTTGAAATTGAGTCAGATCGAATTTTATAAAAGGGATAAATTTTTTTAAATTTATTTTTTTATTTATAATATTTAAAATTAAAATTTTATTTAAAAAAATCAAATTTTTATTATTCGAACCAACAAATATTAGTACTTATAAACACTTTTACTTAAGTTACCGTAACAAACAATCTAATTGAGCTAAAAACTAATTCAAGTATCTAAAAAACAAAAAATTAATAGTTAGTCAGATTGAAAATGAAAAAAGCCACGAAAATAAATTAACTCGTTCAAGTGAAGTCCCTTAAGCCAAAAATTAAAGGACTAAATATATAAGTTAACTCCTAAATTATATTACTTTTAATAATTTAATATTTATAAAAAATTAATTATTAAACATTTAGATATTTAAATTTTATTTTTATTAAATATTTTACATCGATAATTAATATTGTTAGTCAAAATATTAACGTGACAAATATTAAATAATTACTACTTGTTTTTTAGCTACATATATTTAATGTTAACCAAATTAGTATGAGAAAATAAAATATTTAATAAAAATAAAATTCGCATAATTAATATACATTTTTATTGTAAGTTGCAAATCATGAAAAATAATTTAGTTGAGGGGCAAAATCATACATTAACTAAAAAATAAAATATGAAGTTGTGATAACTCTAACTTTAGGCGGCACTTTTTTGAAACCCCAACACCAAGGTACTTTAGTAGATAATTGGTCTATCGGATTCAAAAAAAAAAAAAAAAAACCTCAGTAAAAACTCACTCACTCAGTTATCTTCACTGGTTAGCCAAAGTCCTCAAGTGTATTATCGAGAAAAAGATCAGCAAAGAAAGAAATGGCGGGGGTATTGAAAGCGCCGGGTGCCTTTGCCATAACTCCACATAAAGTTTCCGTCTGTGTTTTAGTTCAGATCTACGCTTCTCCTTCTCAAATCTCCATACCTTTCCCTTTCTCCTCCGTTTCTCAGCACAACCGCCTCGGCCTATATTTGTTAGCTCTTACTAAGGTATTTCTAACGTTTCCCCCTTTTTTTTGTTCGAAAGTAGTGCTCGCTTTTTTTTTTTTTTATCTAAATACATTTATTTCTATTATTATTATTTTTCCTTTGGGAATTAAAAAATAAAGTAGTATTTGATGTTTGCGGTGTCAATTTTCGATGTTGGAGTCATGTGATGACATTTTGGAGCCAAAATTAGAGCAACTCATAAGCCAATTGAGGGAGATCGGTGGTTTATTGGATCATTGGTTAACTGATCATTTAACTAGTCGACTATCGTCTTTATCATCGCCTGATGATTTGTTCAATTTCTTTAATGATATGCGAGGTCAGGTTTTTTTTTTCTTTAATTTTTGTTTTAATTGTTTTATCATCTTCTTATTTTTTCTGTTATTAATTTTATTACTGTTTTGTTTTTGTAGGAGTACTTGGGGGACCTGATTCTGGAGTTATGGAAGATGACCAGGTTATTTTGGACCCAAACAGTAACTTGGGGATGTTTCTTCGCCGTTGCATTCTTGCTTTCAACCTTTTAACTTTTGAGGTATTTCTATCTTACCTCATAAGCTGTAAATATCATGTTTTGAATTGTGATTCTTTGCTTTTTTCAGAATCATCATTTGTTTGCTGTGTTTAAGATACACATGAAATTGTGATGCAAGAATCACTATAGAGATAGAGTAATCTTTGTTATCATGGTATGGGCTTTGCATTGGCCATTGAAGTAGAAATCTGTCGTTCTATATCTTGATATTGATGATGAATGCATATGTTTATAAAACAATTAAAAGGTTGGCAATTTATTTAACATTGTGGTCACTGCTGTTGAATTTAGTTATATTGTTCACCGTTGAAGTTTGTATGCATTATACATAAATGTTATAAATACCTGTTCCATGCTTTTTTTCTAAGCATTCATAATTTCATTTTTTAGTTAGTTTTTCTTTTTTGATACTTGAGGCTGCTAGGATTTAAGCTCTGGTCACTGGAACTAAGAGTCCAACACTCTACCAACAGACTACACGGTTGTTGGCTTCAGTTAATTTGTCTCATCATTATTCTTTTTGGTGTAAATTGAAGGTTAAATGTACAATGTGATGGATTCTTGTTTAAGCATAGACTATGTTGTATCCACTAACTTTTGTCATGTAATGCAGGGTATTTGCCATCTTTTGACAAATATAGGGATCTATTGTAAAGAAGCAATTTCAAGTTGTTCATCGTATGAATTGCGTCGGTTAGACGATTCTGGTAATGACTTGGAATCTTTGTCTGAGTATGAGAACATGGATCTCAATCTTGTTTTTAAAAAAATAAATGAAGAAATGGAAGCAAGGAAAAGAGCGACTGAACGAGTTTCTTTTCATCTTCATCTTCCAAAGGAACTATCGACATTGGTTGAAGGTAGTTTCATTCTAGTAAGATTGTTTTTATGTTTGTTAGTTATTACTGTCTGCTGCTTGAAAGGGGACTAATGGTTATATTTGCAATGATGGTAGGATTTTAGTGCAATTTTTGATTGACATACTGCTAAAACGATATGTTGTATCACAACAACTATACGGCAGAAGCCAATATATCTATTTGTTGAGTCTACAATACTTTCATCATTCTTAAAGTAAAACACAAGGGATCTTTGTTTGGGTGGTGTTTAACCGTGGCAAGCTCATTAATAATGCAAAATGCACTCTGCATCAATATGAAGATACTCTTATTTCTTGTGGTTGATGCTACTTTGTTTTTAATTGTCCTTCTCCTCATCGCCTTAATAGGCACATAATTAGGTTTCTGTTCTGTTGCCTAAACTTTTTCTTTTAGTTAACGTGTCCTAAACTGGAGTTTATGGTTTTGAAAAGTTTTGTTTTATTTATCAAAATTGAATGATTGTAAAGTTATTGTGGTGCTTTTATTTTAAATCTGTACCATTGTATTGGTCTGTTGCTTATCAGTTTCGAAATTAACATGCAGATATTGAGGTTTTTGCTGATCCTAAATCAGAACACAATGACAAAGGCAGAGAATCTTCTTCATATTCCTCTTCTGGTGATTTATTGAGAGATGTTGACCTCAATGGTGGGGTATTTTTGCGCACCAATTGGCAAATACAAGGTTACTTAATGGAGCAAGCTGATGCAATTGAAAAGTAGGCCAGTTATTGACATTTTACCATCTTTCATTTTCGACTTTGGAAATGCTAATTAAATTGAACTAAATTACACATCATTCTGTGGCAGGGATGGCAGTTCTTTCACTTTGAATGCCTTTGAACTGACTCTAAGGCAGCTTCAGAAGTTGGCCCCTGAGCTCCATCGTGTAGGTTGACTTGGTTAATTAAGTTCTACCTGCTCTCTCTTTCTTCCTCTTGCTTTTTGTTGGTAGTGTGACTTGCATTACTTAAGCTCTGACACTAATCACTTTTGCCTCTCTTTTATTGATGCAGGTTCACTTTTTGCGTTACTTGAATAGTCTTTATCATGATGACTATTTTTCTGCATTGGAGAATCTTCATCGTTATTTTGATTACAGGTGACTTGGAAACTTTTTAACTTTTTTGCCTATTTGTATATGATTGTATTGCTCTATGGACTTTCTTTTTTCTTTTTTTTTATCAATTAAATTATTTATTTTTTTTACCAGTTTTTGGCATCCATGTATTGTCAATGTGATTAATTTATCTTCGATGTGTTCGGTGTCTTACTCAAAAACTGGTTCTGTTACTTGCAATGACTCATGATTATGAAGCATCTTAGGACTGTGTTATAGTAAGTTGTGTACATAAATATTGGAGCTTCTTGTACAAATTAACATCTTTCGATTTTCATATGGGAATAGGATGCAGAGTCCTGTTTCTTTAGGAGGTGGTAGCATCTATGGGCTTATCAGGGCTTTTGATTGAGGGATAGCCAAACTCATACAAATTCATATGATAGCCATATTTGACATTCATATATATATTTTTTGAATGGGGTTGCATAAGCAATAGCATTCTTGGATGTTCTAAAATGTTTTAAGAGTTGGTATAGGTTATTCTTCTTAAATATTGAACTCTATTTAGGGTGCCACGTGAGTATCTGCCAATATTGGTATGGTCCCTATATATATGTGAATATGTATCTGTTTTGACTTATTTTATTATTCTCTTGCCTTCCAAATGTAGTCTTGGGTGAAAGATATTCATGGAAGAAGGTATTTGCCAGAAATGAACCATTCTGATAAATTTTGGCTCAATAGTGCAGGAACTGAGGGATTTGATTTTGTTCCGCCTGCTGGTTGCAATAGTTTCGGAAGATATGAGATTGCTCTGTTATGTTTGGGGATGATGCACTTTCACTTTGGGCATCCCAAGCAAGCTTTGGAGGTAAGCATGAGAGCAAGACTTTTTCTCCTATGATATGCCTAGATTTGCAGATAAACTGGCAATTATGAAACAATAGTTGTGGCAAGTAGGACTGTCAATTGGGCTAAGATGACTAAGGCTTGCCCATGTGTCCTGATTTTTTGGGCTGGACTGAGTTCTATCAAAGATATTTATCCTAAATCGACAATGCCTAGTCTTAGGCTGTCTCCATATGCTGCTTAATGAGTCTCTAGGCCTGGGCCAGTCAGAGCTCCTGGTGCTCTTGCTTTTTATTGACTGAGCTCAGTTGATGTATGTGTTGAGATGCCTGTATTTGGCAAGTGTTTCATGTCCTGAGCTTATATGTGAAAACCATTGCCCAACTTGCCCGAACCTCAAACTCAGCCCAGTTTTAATGACGGGCTCACTGGAAGCTAACTTTCTTGCCATATTTGTTTTGATATGGTGACTGTTCTGTGATGATTTTCAGGTCCTTACTGAAGCTGTTCGTGTCTCCCAACAGGTAATTTCATTCTATCAGCCTGATGGTTTTGACTGTTAATCTGTCATATATTTCAATTACTTTTCATAATATTAGGCCCCATGATTTTGAATTTTGCAGCACAGCAATGATACTTGTCTGGCATACACCTTAGCAGCTATCTGCAACTTGTTGTCTGAGATTGGTTTCTCAACTACCAGTGGAATACTTGGATCACCATTCTCTCCTATGACCAGTGTAGGCACTTCATTGTCTGTTCAGCAACAACTGTTTGTTCTCTTGAAAGGATCTCTAAAGAGAGCAGAGAGTTTAAAATTGAAGCAATTGGTAGCTGCCAATCATCTGGCAATGGCTAAATTCAATTTGACGGTAAGAATGGTTACTATGCTTAAGCAAAATTTCATTTACAACTTGATTTGACCCTCCCCTCCCTCCCTCTCATTATAGCTGATGCATTTTGGTCATTCATATCGCCCTTGGTTGAAATAGAACTATCTTCTTAGTAATGAGTTTTGCTGCATCTAACTCTTTCTAGCTGTGATTGTGTCTCTTTATATGAACTGCTCTATATCCAGAATATTCTTTGTATATGAAAAAAAATTCTATTTTTAGTGAACTGTTCCTACAAACGGAAATGTTCTTGCACATAAATTTGCAAAAGTAGAGGGTTTTTTAGGTCAAGTGCTAGAGCATTTGTTCAAGGCTTGAGAGCAGCAACTTTATTTAAACATATTAAGTGTATTTCTTGATTACCCATCTTCCAAGTGTTGCTTTCAGAAGCCTCTAACCAGGTCCATATAAACCTCTCCCTTGGAATGAGGATGACATCTGTATCTGCAATTTTGCTGATTGACAATGAAGAATATTTTAATAAAACGTGTAGCTATACGAAGTTTTCTTGTGGTACTGTGCTCATGTATTTCCTGTAAGGAAATGAAGAATATTTGGTAAAATAAAAATCTTATATTTGTTGGGAACTGCTTATAGAATCCTTCATGAGTTTAGGACAGAGTGAATTTGGAAGTTCAGTATTCATGGTAGAACTGTTTTGTTATCTTCAGTTCTTTAAACCTTTAGCAGTATCTCAGTATTTCCAACTTATGGTGTGAATCCAAAACAATCACATTTCTTTATTCTGGATTTGCATGGAAATATGTTTTGGTTTCTCATGCTCAAGTGAGCTTGAGTTATAGTTTCAAATGAGCTGCATGTGCGTGGCATCAGTTGAATTAGTTTGGTACAACTGATTTTCACTTATGTTGATAATTAGACTTTAGAATGGTAAATTGAAAGGCAATAGTCTAAAGCCTTGGTTGGGACAATGATGTGAAGGAGATATTCGTGCACACAAACAGGCTTGTGCATATACAAACTGATAAGCTGTATGGAAGATAGCATTGATGCATGTAGCTTTTATGATGGGGCATTTACAAAGTTTTAAATTTCTTTTCTTTTCTCATTTTATAAACACATTATCCCTTATTCTGTAGCATTAGAATGATTATTGATGCTTTAAAAGTTCTTTTCTTCTAATATCATAGGTTCAAAGTTTGTAATGCTTTAATTTGTATTTTTTTGGGGAATATTCATAATGAATGTTACCATCAACCAATTCTAATTTGATTCCTTGGAAGAATGTGTTTTGGCATGAAAATGTTGGAAAAAATATTTGTGACTTGATTCTCTTTCTCTGTCTCTCTCTCATAGCTCATAAGTAGTGAGCATTCAAAAATGCCAAAAGTATGCATTATAAGAGCTTCAAAAAGAAAGGAAAGTACTAGAAGAAGAAAAGAAGTTCCTAAAATCTAAAACATACAAGAACTCGAATATATATACACACAAATGCTCACTAAGCTAGAGGCAGGTGTAACCAGGAGTTCAGAAAGTACCTTTTAACCAAGTTTTTTACTGTTAAAATACAACAAGCAGCTAGATTTCATACAGCAAAGAGAAAGTTTTCAGCCTTAATACCACCCTAATCTTCCATTTTTGTATAGCTTTGGTTCTCTGATTATCATCGTGTCATGTTTCGTAATGAAGTCTTGAAGATATCTTTTAAGATGTGGCTGAAAAGGAACTTACATTGTTGGTTCTTGTAAGGTTAATGAAATCTGTGATAAATAGAGTGAGCGCTTTTTCTTTTCCTTTTTTTTTTTTTGTCCTTTAATTTCTAAATCTGTTATTCCTTTAATCTTTTTATTGTTTTATAAATATTTAACCTTCTTATTATCACTTGCAGCATGTGCAGAGGCCTCTGCTGTCATTTGGTCCCAAGACTTCCATGAAGCTTAGGACATGCCCAGTTACTGTTTGCAAGGTAATGTGGTTTTGTTAATGGCCATGCTTTTGCTTGTATATATGAGGACTTCTGTGATTTCATTTTATTTCTTATCATGTATGATCTTTGCAGGAATTAAGGTTAGGTTATCACTTAATCAGTGAATTTTGTTGCGAAGGCTCTACAATGACTACAGACGGTGCTTTTAGTACAGCATGGCTTAAGAACTTGCAAAAGCCCGTGGGTTCATTAGTGCTGTCTCAAGATAATAGTTCTAGGGACAATTCTAATCCTTTCCTATTTTGTACACAACCAAGTTCAATTCCTGGATCTGTTCTGCAGTTAGTAGGTTCTTCATATCTACATCGTGCCACTGCATGGGAGATATATGGAAGGTGACATTTAAAAAGCACTTGTTACATTTTTTTGTTTGTTGCAATTTGAGATCATACAGCTTGAATTTTCATTCTTCTATGGTGACTTTCTTTCCAAGTAATCTACATCAAGGGATTCATATTTTAAAATGTGAATAGTGATAGTTTTAGTCTGCAAGTTGGAGGTTGACTTGGTGATGTAAGCTCCGGGTCCTTTTGGTAATACCATCATTTGTTTCTCAATGCTAGCATGTGCCTTCGGGTGCCTTGGTGTTTCATGAGTAAACATCAAACTTATCAATTCTCCCTTCCTCACTTGTCTTTTCTTCCTCTTGTCTCTTCTTATGGCAAGATCAGTAGAACTAGGAATTTGCTCTTTGCATTTACTACCCTCACCGCTATTCATTCTTTCACCATTTTATTTGTTTTATTACCTCTTTACGGTTCCCACCTCCACTCTTTTTGCATCTTGTGAACATGGGATGTAACATGACTCTATCATTTGTTGCTGCAATTGGCTAAAGCAGGAAGACTCATATTTCACTTATCCGGTTGTGTGTTTAATTCCTGTTCTAGCTCTGAATAATCATATTAAAATTGATTTTTTGGAGTTTTTCTTCTTTTTCTTGTCTACTCTTGCCAGTGCCCCACTTGCTCGAGTTAATGCTTTGGTTTATGCAACTTGCGTTGCTGATGCTTCAAGGTAATAGTCATGCAAACCAATCTAGTTTTTTCAATTTACTCTATATTTCTATTTCACCAGATTAGTTTATGCTTTATCCATCTGAGTCTCTCGTAACTTGAGGTTTACCATTGTTGGACATCCCAGTTCATCTGATGCAGCATTGGTACATGTGAAGCTTATTCAACATCTGGCAGTATTTAAAGGTTATGAAGGTCAGTCCAAATGTTTGAATTACCATTGGCATTGCATCCCTGCTGTTAATTTCTTTTTCTTTCTCTTCTTTCTGGTTAAAACAGGTTAGGATTTATTTTTTTTCTTTTGAAGTGATGATGTCTATATATTTGGTTTCAGTTTTATTAAAATGGAGACTATCTCCTTATTTATGTTTGCAACTTGAAATATTAGTTACATATCTGGTTCTAGATAGTAAAACTTTGGGCAGAATACAGCGTGAAGATGGCATCCAGATTCTGTCTCATGTTCATGTGGTCACTGAGACATTCATCAAGGATGTGAAATAATTAGAGAGAATGAAGTGAATTTATCTATCTGATTATTTGAATTTGGCTGAAATGCTCATGCTCTAATAGAACTGCTTCTTGCCAATACCTAAAATGTAGATGCATATCTGTCTTGTTTTCACTGCATTTCTGCTATCAAATTTTTTTTATAACTTTTTGTTGCTATTTCAATCTAGAGGCCTTTTCTGCTCTTAAAATTGCGGAAGAGAAGTTTTTATCTGTGTCCAAATCACGGATATTGATATTGAAGTTACAGCTGCTCCATGAGCGCGCATTACATCGGTAAGGTTACATACTGAAATTTATAGATGCAATACTCTTCTCATATTTATTGTAAGTTTTAAATTGATTATAATTTTCTAATGGTAACTAGAGGACATCTCAAGCTTGCCCAACAAGTATGTGATGAGCTCGGTGTTTTGGCATCTTCTGTCACTGCTGTGGACATGGAGCTGAAGATAGAGGCAAGCCTTCGCCATGCTCGCACATTGCTTGCCGCAAAGCAGTTTAGCCAGGTTTGTGCTTGTTATGCATGCCACATTCTTGTCTGGAGCTGACTTTTTCTATTTCCAAATGCAAGTTAGAGATGAATTATACTGCAATTTGAAATAGTTCCTTGGTTAACATTTGCTGTAAATATGAAAGGAGGGGCAAACTGAAGATGATTCCTGGGCTTTCTTATGTATTTATGTTTGCATTGGGCTTTTTGATGTATGTTAGTCCTTACAGAAATTTTCATTCAATTGTTATGCATCCGAGAAAACATGCAACTTTTTGAGAACTAGTGAGTTAATAATGTGGAATGGAAAATATTGACTATGAGTATCAGAGATTTCAGTGAGTATTTATCAAGAATTTGGCAACTTAGGTTGTCAGCAAGGGTAGAGGCTACCAATACACTATTAACTATGATCAATGAAACTGATCAATTTTGATGTGTTCCTTAAACTCATGTGATTATTGGAAAGTTTTTCTGATTTTGGTGTTATTAAGTTTTGTAGCCATTCATCGATTGCTTTATTTCTAATATTAACATATATATTTTTACTGTTTTCTGAATTCCCTATTTATTTTCGATGATCTGTAAAGGCAGCAGCTGTGGCACACTCCCTCTTTTGCATGTGTTACAAATTCAATCTGCAAGTTGAAAGTGCAACTGTTCTTCTTCTTCTTGCTGAAATTCACTTGGTATGATTATGCTTTTGATAGCTATACTATGCAATTGGAGTTGGAAAATAGCTAAATTGAAATTTAGCTATCTATAGTTCTATTATAACATATTACTATATTGCATGAAATTATTTTAGACCTACTGTTCATGAAGACTACCTAAGTCTCTTTCCTTACCAAAGAAGGAACGGGTTGGGGGGTGGGGGTAAGATATAAATTGTACTAATGATATTTTAATGGCTTGTGCATTAAGGTCACTAAACACTGTGGGGCTAAGGAATCTTAATGGGCACCCCACAAATGCCACAATGAATTTCTTGAAAGGAATAAACTTGTTAGTGTAAAATTTTTTTCTTTCCTATTGAAATTAACTGAAGTTGATAAAATTCTCTGTTGACTCATTCTTGGTTGAGTGCTGGACATGGACATGTTGAGGTTGGTTGTTTGTATTTCCTTCTATTTGGAGGACCAGACCATACCCTCTTACAACTTTCAGTTGAAGGTACCTAATGTGGCAACCACTACTACAAACGACAAAAAAGCCTGTAGCCATTATATGGGATCAGTTACATTGGCCATGCTACATTATTCTGCTTTGTTTTGGACTACATATTGCTTCCTAAGCAAAACTAGTAAAAAACAAGGTCAGTTTTTCCACCTCGCCTTTTGTGGTTTTTCCTGCAATATGAAGCAACAAACAAAGCAGTCTCCTGCTGTGGGAGATGGGATCATGAGTCAGATTGCATCATTGTGATTTATTTGGTATTTATGTTGAGTAAGATCAGTCAAAATATGGTTCTTTCTAATTGTTTCAACCCACAGTTATTTTGGTATTTTCTTCTTTCTTGTGACATAGGCATCCTCCTTAAGTTGCAATTTTGTCTAGGGGCATTTCTGTGTAGTACTCTTAAAGAACAGTTGTCCTTATTTCTTCTTATTCTATCGAGAATGAAGGAGCACATCTAAATAAATAGGAACAGTGAAGTTCCTTATTAGGATACTTGCATGAAACAAAAAAAAACAAAAAATAATAAAAGGAAGGAGAATTATTCTATTCTAAAATAGAAACAAATTCCTAAAAACTTGACAATCAAAATAGTTGATTAAATCAGAAAAATAAATGAGAAATATTCCCAAAATAAATTAGGAAATCAAGCTGTAGTAATGTAGAAGAATTAGATTTCTACACTTCCCCTCAAGCTGGGTTATGAATGGTTAATCATACTCAATTTGGATTTCAATCCATCAAAATTGCTTCCAGGAAGAGTTTTAGTCAAAATATCCGCAATTTATGAACTTGTAAGGATATAGGCCAATTTGACTGACCCATTTTCTATCTTTTCCTTTATGAATTGTTGGTCCAACTCTATGTGCTTGGTCCTATCATGATAAATAAGATTTTTGGCAATACTTATAGCAGCCTTATTGTCACAAAATAGTGTCATAGATGTCACAGTCTGAACTTTTAATTCTCCAAGTAATCTCATTAGCCAAATTCCTACTCAAATACCATGGGACATTGCTCTAAACTCGGCCTCAGCATTGCTCCTAGCTACAACAGCCTGCTTTTTACTTCTCCAAGTGACCAAATTGCCCCAAACATAAGTGCAATATCCAGTAGTGGACTATCTGTTACTGATCCAGCCCAGTCAACATCTGTGTACACCTCCACTGCCCTGTCCATTGACTTCTTAAAATATAGCCCTTCACCAGGACTCTTCTTTAAGTACTGTAGGATGTGATGAACAGCCTTGAGATGCTTCTTGATTGGATTATTTATGTATCTACTCACCATCCCTATTATAAACCCAATATCAGGTCATGTGTGGGAGAGGTAAATAAGCTTCCCAACTAGTTTTTGGTATTGCCATTTGTCTGTGAGAGAGCTTCCATTTTCACTTCCAATTTTATTAGTTGAGTCCATGGGTGTATTGGTAGGTTTGGATCCAATCATCTCGGTTTCTTTGAGTAAATCAAGTACATACTTACGTTGAGACATTGATATTCCATTCTTAGACCAAGCCACTTCCATCCCAAGAAAATATTTAAGGAACCCCAAGTCCTCTATTTCAAACTCCTTGGCAATGAGTTTCTTCAAATCATCTATTCCTTCCTTGTGGTCGTCGGTGATTATGATATCATCCACATAAATAATAAGAATAACTCTTTTTCCTTCATTAGTGAACTTAATAAATATAGTATGGTCAGATTGACATTGAAGGAATCCATACCTCTTCATTGCCTCGATCAACCGTTCAAACCAAGCCCGAGGAGACTATTTAAGTCCATACAAAGATTTCAGAAGTTTGCACACTTTGCCCATGTTGTCTTGCCTTTTGAAACTAGGAGGAATATCCATGTAGACATCCTCCTCCAAGTCACCATTTAAGAATGCATTCTTGATGTCAAGTCGGTGGAGAGGCCAAACCAAGTTGGTTGCTAGTGACAATAGAACTCCAATTGAATTGAGTTTGGCTACCGAAGCAAATGTCTCCTCATAGTCTATCCCAAAAGATTGAGTGAACCCCTTTGCAACAAGTCTAGCTTTGAACCTGTTTATACTTCCATCTACATTGTGCTTTATTGTGAAGATCCACTTACATCCAACCGGCTATTTCCTTTTGGGCAAATCTGAAATTTCCAATGTCCCATTCTTCTCTAGTGCCTTGATTTCTTCAAAAACTGCTGCCTTCCAATCTGATTCATTGAGGGCTTCGTGAATATTTTTTGGAATTTGCACATTGTCAAGGTTAGTCGTAAAGGCTCGAATGTTTGGATTTCACCTATCATATGAGATGTACTTGCATATAGGGTACCGGGTGCATGATCTCACACCTTCTCTTAATGCAATAGGAATGTCAAGGTCACTAGCTGGCTCACAAGTTTCAGTTTCAGATTCAATAGGGACATTACCTGTGTTAGTTTCAGGTTCTTGGAGACTCAAATCAGGTTGATTTTTAGTGCCAGGCTGTGCACAGTTGTCCACTTCTTCCTGCGGTTTTTGCTTCCTTGAGTAGACTATCAGTTTTTTTGTTTTTTCTTGCATAACCTTAGGGTTTGGAGGGTCAAGAGTTGTCTGAACAGGTTGGGTTTCGGAATCTACATGGCTAATAGGTTGGGTAGGTTGAGAATCGAGTTTTGAAGGGGCTGGTTGGGAAATTGGCAAGTCAACAGCTAAGAATTGATATTCCTAAGTAGTATTCTCCCCCTAAATATCATTCTTGCTGTAGTATGGAAGATTCTAAAAAAAAGTGACATCCGTAGAGTTATAGAATTTTTTTATGATGGGTGAGTAACACCTATAGCCCTTTTGGTTTGGAGAATAACCAAGGAAGATGCATTTTACAACAGAACTATCATGGCAAGGTCTATGTGTTGAATAAGGATGCATCTCCAGTCGTGATATGATGATCCTGAATCAACAATCCAAGATTGTGTATTTCCCCATTGAACAGTTAAGGTGTTTAGGAAATAACCTTTTCGTGCTAATAAACTAGTTCCAAAGGTTGCAGACTTGTTTTGAAGGGTTTGTTGGAACATCATCTCTTTGTGACTTTCCTCATGCCATACCTCTGTAGAAGAAGAGTTCTCATTCCTGCTAGCCATAACGGAAACTTGTGTGGCAACAGTATTATGGTTTGGGCTGACTTGCTCTGATACCATGTAGAACACTTAAAAAAACAATTGTCCTTATTTCTTCTTATTCTATCTAAAATGAAGGAGTACATCTAAATAAATAAGAACAGTGATGTTCCTTATTAGGAAACAACTTACATGAAACAAAAAAACAAAAAATAATAAAAGGAAGGAGAATTATTTTATTCTAAAATAGAAACAAATCCCTAAAAACTTGACAATCAGAATAGTTGACTAAATTAGAAGAATAAATGAGAAATATTCTCAAAATAAATTAGGAAATGAAGTTGCAGTAATGTAGGAGAATCAAATTTCTACACTAGGCCTTTGTTTCACAGATTCAAACCACCTTAAACTTGGCTCATTCATTTTGATTATTTGGTCTTACTTTCTTCCAATATAGGCTTCCTCCTTATGTCACATCTTTGTCAAGGGGTATTTCTATGTCTTTGTTTCAAACTCCAAACTACCATGTATCCGTCATTTTGTGCTTAACAAGTACTACCCCTATCTTCTACAAGCATTTATTTACAATATCAGATTTCCCTATATACCAGCACATTGATTTGTACCATCATTATCTCTGCTATATGTCCATTACTAGTACATTAGGGAAGAAAAAAAGATTGTTGTATCATAGACTAGATCTCAAAGTGCCGAAAAGTTGATATTGCTTTTTTTGGTGTCATTAGAAATCGGGAAATGCTGTTGTAGGCCTTCCACATGCATTAGCGAGCCTCTCATATTGTCAGTCATTTAACTTGGATCTTCTTAGAGCATCAGCAACTCTTACACTGGCTGAGTTATGGCTTTCACTTGGATCCAATCATACAAAGACAGCTTTAACTCTTATACATGGCGCTTTTCCAATGATTCTTGGCCATGGAGGTCTGGAACTTTGTGCTCGGGCCTATATTGCAGAAGCAAAATGTTATCTCTCTGATCCCAGCTTCTCAGGTATTATTTTTATTTTCCTCCATATTGCATTATCCCAACCTAATTTTTTTATGTAGAGCAAGTTCCCTATATTTTTATTTTCCTCCTAACTATTCTTTTATATGTTTGGTGTAAGAAGGAAAATGGAGGGAAGGGGAAAAGGTGAGGAAAGCAAAAGGAAAGGAGAGGAAAGAAATTTATTTTTTCCTTTGTTGTGTTTGGTATGAAGGATGGAAAATAAGGGGAAAGAAAGAGGTTAGGGGTAAAGTTGTAAATAAAATGGTTAATTTAAGTTGAATGTGTTGTCCTCCCATATTTGGAAGGATTGAATTTGGAGGGAAGGCAAAGGTGCAAATCCATTCATTTTTCTTCCCTCAAAGGGTGGAAAGAAATTAGTTTCTCCTTCCACCTTCTTTCCTTCCTCTTTCCCTCCTACCAAACATACTAAGGAAACAGAAATTTGTGATGTAGGAAAGGTATATCACAGCTTGTTAGATTGTCAACTATTTGTCTTGTTTACTTTTAATGTTTAATTTTGTTCTCAGGTTTAATCAATTTTTGTGAGATCTATATTTTTATGTTTTAAACTTTGTCTTGCTCAGAACTCATCTAATTTCAGCTCAAGTCCAATGCTTAATTGTAGTCTCATGCAAAGAGGATTTAGATACATAATAAGTTTGAAGGTGATATAGGTTACATAATTCGTTCCTTTTCTTCAAAAAAGAGAGAGAGAGAAGAGAGAGAGAGAGAGAGAGAGAGAAAACCGTTAAGGTTATGTTTGCCAAGAAAATTTAAAGTGTTAAAGGTCAATACTCAGTGGAGAGGAAGGAATGAGGGATGCCAGAATGAAGTTGAAAAGTCAGTAACTGCGTGGGAATTGACTTACCTCTCACCATTTGTATTATTTTGATTAGCTTTGAGTTTTCTAATTTTATCAAAACAGACTGCTAAATTTGGTGAATAATGATACATTATGTTTGAAGATACAGCTTTCTATATAAAACCATATAGTTATGTTTTAACTACTAACTTAAGCTTAGAGGCAACTGAGATTGACCATTCTCATTAACCTGGTTTGGATTTTCATTAAAATGAAGATTGAGGAAGTTCTTTTAGAATTAGAGCAGCGGCTATAAAGGTTATTGCCTACCATGCTTTATGCTAGTTATGTTGAATAATTGGAGAGCATGGTATGTTGGAATTTAAATCTAGATTGGACTATTGAGGATTGAGAGCAAGACAATAATCCCTCATAAAGGGGATGCTTTATCAAGTGTAAGATGAGTGGAAATCATTGTTGTTTGATTAACATAGAAAATGCACCTAAAAATGCAGTTGATTATTTAATAGAATTTGAAACTATGAAAAGGAAATTAATGGTTTAATACAAGTTGTTTAATAATGGAAAAGGATGGCAGTAAGGCCAGTAAGAATGAGGATGTTTCTTAGGATTTTAATGGATGATATGTGTGGAAATCTAATATTCATTATTACTTGATTAATTGATTTTATCTATTTTAGTTAAGTCTCTTATTTTTAGAATAAGGAGTGATTTGGGTAATTATATCAAATCCATTAGATATTTTCCCATTATGTGTAGAGAGTAAATTACTCATTTGATTAGCTGTTTCTAATGAATAAAAATCTTGGTTTTAAGGCTGAGAATATTCAGTCTTTATCCTATATATTGTCATGCAATTCTAGCATTGTAATATGAAAAAAATAGAAGAATAAAAGTTGTTTTATTCCAGAGATTTCTTCAATATGCTTACAAAGACTTGTATGGTTGAACAAGATGTGGATAACTCTGGTAAGATGGGATTGCTAGACCAGTAATTTCTCCAACTCATTACCTTCTATGCTTTAGGGTGCCTAAAAGTCAAAGTCTTGTCAAAGGCACTGGTCTATGGGTCTAGTGCTTCTGGCCAGATGGGATTAGTCAATGGCGGGGTATGTTCATATCTGTTAAACTTTTACTTTTATCAAATGATGGTACAAATCTCAAAATTTAATTCATCTCATCAGAGTGGTCAAAGGGTCAATATTGCAACAACTTCATTATTAGCATTTTTAATGATTTGAAATTGAATGGTGGAGTTCTTTTTTGTAATAACCCCAATTGTGAGGATTAGGATGAATTTGCCCTTATCTTTTTCTTTTTGCTTTTTCCTCCATTCTCTTTCTCTCTCTGTTCATGTCCTCTTAAGCTTGTTTGAATTGGAAATTTTATGTACTTAATCCCATTGCACTTACCTGTTGACTTTCCTCATCAGTTTCTGACAATCCAGAGGTCGTGCTGGACCCCTTAAGGCAAGCTTCAGACGAGTTGCACGTTTTGGAGGTTAGTTGACTTTTGATAAGGAATGTCTAGATGCTCTCTCTTTCTCACTCTCTCAATTGACTTTTTTTGGAATGCTCAGTATTATTTCTTCATGTTTTAGGATATTCTGGTCTTAAGTTTAGTCATTCCATTTTTTTTTTTGTATCTGTATTTGACGCTGTCAGAGATTATGATAATTGGAACTAAGAATTTAGCATTGTACCAATACTTTAATTTACATGTAGACCGTAAAATCTTTCATTTCTTTATTTTTAAGTATAAACTGCTCTTAAGTTTAGCCATTACATTTTTTTTATATTTGAGGTTGTCAAAGATTTTGATCACTAAAATTAAGAGTTTAGCACTTACCAATATCTTAATTTACATGTCGACCAATAAATGTAATATTGGCATAAGATTCCTTACAAAAAAGGACAAGAATCTATGCATAGTATTCATCTGATCATATAAAGGTTGGCTCCATCTCTGGTGTCCTCTTCACGAGCACTTTCAGTTGCTGATTAATGCATGATTAACTAATTATGGGTAAAATAGCAATTTTATATATCAGATTCTTTTTTCATTTTTTTTTATCCTTTATTGCTTTGTGTTTTACCTTTTCTCATGAAGTTTGCTTACATCTACTTTCATAAGTGGATTCTTATTTATATTAAGTTTTGTGTGTATCACGAAGTTTTGCCATGTTACTAATGAGATAAAATTTGCTTTTGTTGCCCAGTATCATGAATTAGCAGCTGAAGGTTTCTACTTGATGGCCATTGTCTTTGACAAGCTGGGGCAACTAGAAAAGAGGGAAGAAGCTGCTGCTTCATTCAAGAATCATATTATGGCTCTTGAGAATCCTCAAGACGGAGAAGATCCTCTCTCAAACGCCTAATGACCGTTGAAATTGCATATTCTTGTAAAGAAGAGTATGAAGTATCTGTATAGAGCATGGCAAATTTTCTGGTACTACCAAATCCCAATTAACAGCTCAAAAAGGTCAGCATTGCTTCAGTCCCTCTAGAACAAACTCTGCAAACTTGAAGCAGTATAGCTAACCGGACCGAGAAAATTCCTGGAGCAATATCATGAAAACAGATTTTTTCAGGTATTTGTTTGGACAGAGCTTAACAACTATACCGATACACTTTGATTACTGGCTGATTTGCTTCAGACTTGAACTATCAGGAATCATCAAGGCGGTATTATTACTGGTTTTAGTCCATTAGCTTTAAAAGCTTAGGAAAGGTATTATGTTTGCTACTTCTGAAATTATACAACAAAGTCCAGATGGGAATCATGAATTTAGTTGAATTGTTGTTTTCATGATATCACTATTTTTGGTATTAAACTAATGAAGTACACATCGTAAATTTCATGCATTTATCATTAATCTAATATTCATTCATGTGCTTTTATGGCATATAGATTTATCATTAATCAAATATTCATATACTTTTATGGCATATAAATTATCTTTAATATGGAGTTTTTGCTTGAATTATTGTGATTTAAAAATATATTTCCCTATGTCTTGTACTTTTTAAATTTATTTTCTATTTTATAGTATTTTTATCATGTCATTAGCATATTATATTTTTAATTTGAAAATTAAAAGAATAAGAGAGTTGAATCTCGCCGAACTCTCTTGCCATCATTTT
This sequence comes from Durio zibethinus, assembly GCF_002303985.1. The sequence continues at coordinate 10,132,273 of NW_019167938.1, read as the reverse complement.
TCCCTACCAATTAGAAAGCAGGTAAAGATTTATTTATTTGCTAGTAAAATCTCCCTTGCTTCGTTACAGGGAACACCAAATGTTTTTTATTTTTTAAATTATAAATTAATAAATTTTTTATTTGCTAAAGTTTAAAAATAATTATTTTAAATTAAAGAATTTTTACAAATATAATATTTATTCTTTTTTTTTTTTTTTTGTATAGGTTGCTTTTTTCTTTCCTCAAAAGATTCAATTTATTTCACCTCGTTTTAAAACTATAAATTGATGGAATGAATATGAATGCTTATAACATTTTAATTATTATGATAAATTTGTTAAAAAATGTGTAAAAATAAAATTAAAAAAAAAACACATTAAAACCATAAAACGTTAGAAACAATTTTATATACACAAAAGATTCAAAATTATATTAATTCGACAAGTTAATATTTCTTATCAAAAGCCAAAAAGTTTGAAGTCCATTTAACTATATAATATAAAAATACCCACTCACAAAATAAATATATATATATAATATATATATTTCAACTACACTTCCCAACTAAATAAACTACGTATTTAACTTTCATTTAATGTTGGATGTCAGATGGTAAAATGCCAAGCTTGAGAATGATAATATTTTTACGTGTAAATAAGAAAAAGCCAATAACTTAATTTCATAAAATTAAAACGGTCAAAATTTTAGCAGAGGTCTGTGTACTTTGTCAAATTTTGAAATTTAATTTTTGAAATGAAATTCATATAAGTTTAATTTTTATATTATTTTGATTTGATAATTTTACTTTAATCATTAATTTTATTAATATTTTACAGTTAAAATTTTTGATGTGATCATTAACTTAATAAAGTGGACATTGATTTTACTGAAGTAGTATTGAATTCATTGTCGTTATAATTTAAGTGAATAAAATCAATTATCAAATTATACGAATAATTTATATATTTATATAAAATTTAAATGTTAGTTTTTCTAATATAATTTTATGAAAATATCGTCATCATAAATATTGAAATTGATCTCAATTATTAATAAAAATCATATATTTTTTTACTTATTACAAAAATCAATATTTTTAATTTTTAAATTTTGTTTTCATATTTTAAATATTAAACATAATTTTTAAAAAAATCATATATTTGAATTTTATAAAACCTGATTATATATTATTTTTAAATTCAATATTTTGAATTTTTCCAAAATTTTTTATTTTTTTAAAAAATTATATTTAAAATTTTCAATATTTTAGTTTTTTTTTTAGATTTCATTTTTTGAAAGTTTTTATACTTTTTCAAAATTTAATATTTTATTCAAACAAAATCTTTTATTTTAATATGTTTTAATTTTTGAAAATTTAATAATTTTTTTTAAGTTTTATGTTTTTTATAGTTTTTAAATTTTTTGTGTTTTTAAAAAATATTTATAAGTTTTAAAAATTTTCTACACGTTTATTTAAATGAATCAAAAGATTAAATTAGAATCAAAAGCTATGGAGTTTTTTCTTAAAATAAGGTATTTAAAAATCTTTATTCTTAAAATGGGACACCTTATTTTTGAAATAAGGTATTTTTGCCATGTAAGCATTGAATTGCCTTGTAAGCCCTCGACTTCTCTATTGACCTTGTTTTTCCTTCCATCCTTTCTTTCTTTTCTCGCCTGTTTCTTTGTTGGATGAGACCCAAAAAATGCACTCCTTTAAATGGATTGCCAAATCCTTAACAAAAGCCAACCATCAACACAATTCACTCAGCATGGGTTAAATTCCACTTGAATCCAATTACCCTTTTCAGAACCTTCTCCACTAAACCACCCATAAAAGACAGATACAACTCTCAGAATGATGGTTGGGAAACACCGAAGACTAGAGCTCCTTGGAAAACTGATGTTAAATTCCCTTTTAATGAAGAGTTAACAAAAATGGTGTTTTCATCGGACGTTAATGCAGAAACCGAGGCGTTCGTTGAAGACATGAATGAGAATTGGAACGAAAAACGAAAATCACCTTAATAGAAGCAGAAAGAGAAGCATAAAGAGAGAGGAAAAGAGCAGCTGGTGGTTTGTATAGTTTAGAGAAATTGAAGAAAGAATATCGGTTGAAAAACAGAGAATTAATACTGGGTTTTTGGTTCGTGTTATTCTTTTTCAAACTAAATGGGTTAAATTTGAAAATTACATTTTTTGAAACGTGATTGACAGTGTTCGATCCTTATGTTAGAAAAGTACAATTGAATTGTCGTAGTTCAGCTTTGGTTTAATCTGTTGGCACGTAGCAGTATTTGAGTTGTCAAACCTTGATATTTGTAAGAGAGACCAAAGTTTAATAGATAAAGCAATTGAGAAAAGAAAGAAAAGACGGAAGGGGAGGGAAAATCCTTCGGGCGCGAAGTCTAGCCTTACTTAAATGCTTATATGGCAAAAACTATCCCATTTTACAAAATAAGAATAAAAATCCCCTATTTTGAGGATAAAGATTTGCAAGTACCTTGTTAGAGGAAAAAACTGAAGCTATTCGTGCGTTGTTATTACTTTATTTCACTTTAGATTTTTATTTTTTTTACCTCAAATATTTCAAAATAGAACAAATTTTAAAAATTCTGTCTTTTTTATAATTTATTTATTTATTCATTCAGATATTAAAAAAATATAAAATTTTACTAAAGAACTTAAAAAATTAAAAAATATTATAAAATTTTCAAAAATTAAATACTTTGATTAAATAAAATGTTAAAATTTTAAAAAAATAAAAAAATTTTCAAAAAATGAATTTTATTTTAACGAATTAAAATATTAAAAAAATTAAATTTAACATTTTTAAAAAATCTATAAAATTTCTAAAAAATTGAAATATTAAATTTTTTAAAAAATAAAAGCTGGTTTTAAAAAAAATTTAAATTATGATTTTTTAAAAAATTAAACTATTTTAAAAACTATTAATTTTAATATTTTAAAAATGAAAAAAAATTCTTAAAACAATTCAAAATATTTATTTTTTAAAGATAAAAATATGATTTTTATTAGTAATTAAACCAGCATTATTATATTCAACTTGTTAAAGGGTAAGATTTTCATGAAATTATATTGGATAAATTAAATTTCAAATTTGATATGACTGCAAGGACTATTTGCATAATTTACAATTGATTTGATTAATCCAAGTTGTCACTTTAGAAAAGTCAATGTCACACCAACAAAATCAATGTCAATATCATTAAGTCAACAACCACGTTAATATTTTTATCAACATAAAAATTGAAAGAGTTAGTGATTTAATTAAAATTATCAAATCAAAATAATATAATTAGATTTGTATGAATTACAATACAAGAATTAAATTCTAAATTTTAGTAAGGTAAAAGAATTTCTGACATAATTTAACCTAATTAAAACACATAATACTATTAACTGTGGAACATTTCCCTAAAGAAAATAGGATAAAACACATTTTTTTTATTTTGATATATATCTTCTGAAATAATCTCATAAAATTAAATAATGCAAATAAATAAAAATAAAAATTAACAAACAAATTATACCTAATACTATTTGATTTATCCAAAATCTAATGAACTACGGATGTAATTGAGTTAAATCTATGCCGAAAGGCATAAGGGTGCAATTATACCCTATTTTTTTGTGTTTTTCTTATGCCAAAACTATGTCATTTTACCAACTAATAAAAACCCTAATCCTAATCCTAATCCTTAGCTATATTGGCCAAAAGAAAAACTTAACTATAAAAATAAATAAATAAATTATACCTTATACTGTTTGATTTATCCTAAATCTAATGAACTAAGGATGCAATTGAGTTGAATCTAGGCTCAGAGGCATAACGATGCAATTATACCCTTTTTTTGTGTTTTTCTTATGCCAAAACTACCTCATTTTACCAACTAATAAAAACCCTAATCCTAATCCCTGGCTATATGGGCCAAAAGAAAAACTTAACTATAAAAATATTTTTTTCAAGATTGTTAATATAAAAATATTTTTATTTTTTTTTAAATGTGGTATATGTCAGTACCAGTCATTTTGGCATATTATTTCAAATTTTTAGGTTTATTATAAATATATATATACATGAATATGTATATTATAATCCTATTAATAAATTGTAAAATAAATATACAATATTTTCAAAAATCAAATAAATAAGTTTAAAAGTATAAGAAATAATATTATAAATTTTTCATGATATTTTTAAAAATTTAATTTGAGTATATGTATTTAAATAAGTATTTTTTAATGCAAATATTAAGATAAAATCAAAGAGATGAAAAGAATTAACCTTAGTTTTATGATTGTTGAACTTTAGAAATGGAGTATAATTACTTTCTTAAAAGAGATTGAAATACTTATAAATTTTGGTTTTAAAAAATAAAGTATAAAAGAAAACAAATTATAATAAAAAAATAAAGAAATTCAATTTTTTGGATTATTTAGTCAATTAATTTTATTTTTATTAAGTTAAAAATAATAAAACAACAAAAGACAAATTAAAAATTATAAAACATATTTTACATTCACGTACTAACCAAAATAAACAAATCCACCAAAATTCACCAAAACCAACCGAAATCAATAAAACAACTAGTATTACACGTTACTAAAACTAACATAAAAAATTATTTTTAGGTATATCATATTTTGCATAACTAAAACATAACGATCGATACAATAGGTATTGAAATAAAATTAACAACTATGTTTTTTTTACTATTTTTATCATATTTCTTTCCTATTCATTACCGCCCTCTTTTTTTATTCTTTCCATATTTCAGATGCTATCATCGCCTCCTCTCTCTTAGTACTGCATTGATAGCTAAACTTATGGTTGCCAACAGTTTCCTATTCATTCTCTTTTCTCTTCCTTTTACCTTTTTTTTCTTTTTTTTTTTTTTTTGCCATTCTCCACTACTCTTTTCCATTTTTTTTAATAAATTTTAGATTATATTTACATCTATTTTCTTTTTTGATTTTTTGATTTGATTTGATTTTTTCATTTTGGTTAAGTTGATTTATGGATTATGTAATATTGGTTTAATTCTTGTTTTATTTTTAATTTTTTGACTTATTTTTATTATATTTGAGTTTGATTTTATTTTTTTTTGGTTATTTGATGCTAAGTTTGAGAATGTTAAAGGATTTTTATTGAAAATTGAAAATTTTTACTTTTTTTTCTTATTTTAATGTTTATTTCTATCATCAACACTGCCATAGGCCACAGAGCTTGGCTTTGACACCACCAACGGCGGCCTCGGTTCCTTTCATCCTTTATTTTTTCATTTGTTATAAAATACCGTTAATGTCTTAAATAATTACTATATATCATTTGTTTAAAAGGGTAAAATGATAATTTTAAATATTAAATAGGTGTCAAGCTACTATTCAATTAGGAATAGTTTTAATATATAATTTATTAATTTATTTGATAAAATCAAATAAATAAAACCTTGACTATCTATTTAGATCTGAAAAGCATGTTTTTCAATTTTTTTCGTTTTTAAAAAATAAAAGAGAGAAGAGGGAAAATACCCACTTGCCCTTACTTTTTTTGCCAATAATTTTTTTACTATTGGTTGAGAAATTTTAATATTGGTTGAGTAATTTTTTACTATTAGTTACCACCAAAACATCTCCTTCACTTATAAATGTTTCGTCGATTTTGTTGTTGAGGCATGTGCTATTGAAGCTATATGTTACGATTCAAATCAATTTGTGAGATATTATTTATTTTAATTTATTCGATTTCATGATTTTATTTCATAAAAAACGTTTTATAAGTTAAAGATAGTGTGAAAATTGAATTCTCAATATTAACTTTAATACATAGTTGATGTATTAGTCATGACTCCTATAAGATCATGATATATGTTTCCTTACTTCAACGAAGACTCATTGTATTTGATTGTGTATTATTAGTATCTTCAGAGTTAATTTTGATATCAAATGTTATAATTCATATAAAATTGTGAGGTGTTATCATCAAGTATTATAGTTTTATCTTATAAAAAAATACTTCACAAGTTAAAAAATTTATGAATATTTATATTTCAAAATCAATTTTAATACATAATTGATATGAAATTCATGACTATTCTCTAAAACCATGATAGTATGGCAGCAACCAAAGCAATAGAGTTGGCAGAACAATTGGGGTGTGCTGTAGTTGTAGGTGAAGGTGATAATTAAGGCTCCGTTTGGTTTGTATTTTTGTTTTAATTTTTTTGATTTTTTACTTTCTATTAAAATACAAAATAACAAATAAAAAAAATACTTCAATTAAAAGGAAATAAGAAATTTACTTTGGCTGAATTAAACGGTACATAAGGTTAATTGTGACTTAATAATGGATATATAAACATAGAGAATAGAAATTATTAAAAAAACAAAGGGAATAGAATTAATTAATAATAACAGAGAAACAGAGAAAATAATAAAGAAATCTAAAAAGTAAGAGCGAATGAGAAAATAATATGAAAAAGGAACATTTAAAAACAATTACTTAATGTGCAACACTCCAGTTGAACTCTTCTGCACATATCTTTCTTAAATTTACTTTAGTATGGGTGTATGAAGTGTGTTAAATTTAATTATTGGATTTTTATCAGATGCTTTTCTCAGATTGTTATATATGTTTCTTTAAATGGTAAATTTGAAAGCTGCACCCTTCTATTGAATAGGAGGCTCTAATTTTGGTCACACTCAAAGAAGATGCTAGTATGTGTCATGGCGTGTAATAGGCAATTAGAAATGAAAGAGTGCCTGCAAAATTCTAAGACGATATATTAGGTTGAATGGAACTCGAAAATATCAAATAAAACGTATTCAAAATTTAATT